>APFE030353021.1:83727-137156 GCA_000404065.3 Pinus taeda
AAAACGATGCATATACGGAAGACGCGCACATTTTCCGTATATGCCCAGTTTCCGTATATGCGCAAATTCCATATACAGAAATTGCGCATATACGGAAACTGTGCATATACAAAAGACACGCGCATATCTTCCATATATGCCCAGTTTCCGTATATGCGCACATCTTTCGTATATGCCCAGTTTCCGTATATGCGCACATCTTCCGTATATGCACAGTTTCTGTATACGCGCAATTTATGTATATGGAATTTGCGCATATACGGAAGATGTGCGCGTCTTCCACATATGAACCATTTCCGTATATGCACAATTTCAAGATATGGAATTTGTACACATCTTCGTTTATGCTTTTGCATCGTATATGCGCAAATTCCATATACATAAATTGCGCATATATGGAAACTGTGCATATACGGAAGATGTGCGCATATATGGAAATTGGGCATATACGGAAGATATGCACAAATCTTCCGTATATGCCCAGTTTCCATATATGTGCAATTTCTGTATATGGAATTTGTACACATCTTCATTTACGCTTCTACATCGTATGTGCGTGTCTTCCGTATATGCACGTCTTTCATATATCTGCATCGTAGATGCGCAAATTCCAGATACAGAAATTGCTCATATACGGAAACTGTGCATATACGGAAGACACACACATATCTTCCGTATATGCGCACATCTTTCGTATATGCCCAGTTTCCGTATATGCACAATTTATGTATATGGAAATTGCGCATATACGAAAACTGTGCATATACAGAAGATGTGCGCATATACGGAAACTGGGCATATACGGAAGATGTGCGCATGTACGGAAACTGGGCATATACGGAAGATTTGCGCATATACGGAAACTGGGCATATACGGAAGATACGCACAAATCTTCCGTATATGCCCAGTTTCCGTATATACGCAATTTCTGTATATTGAATTTGTGCGTATACGATGCAGATACATGAACTTTCCTGTATGTGCATATCATCCATATACATAAATTGCACATATACGGAAACTGCGCATATACGGAAACTGGGCATATACGAAAGATGTGCGCATATACAAAAACTGGGCATATACGGAAGATATGCGCGTCTTCCGTATATGCACAGTTTCCGTATATGCGCAATTTCTGTATATAGAATTTGTGCATCTACGATGCAGATACATGAACGACGTGCATATACAGAACACACGCACATACGATGTAGAGGCATAAACGAAGATGTATACAAATTCCATATACAGAAATTGCGCATATACGAAAACTGGGCATATACGGAAACTAGGCATATACGGAAGATTTGTGCATATCTTCCGTATATGCCCAGTTTCCGTATATGCGCACATCTTCCATATATGCCGAGTTTCCGTATATGCGCACATCTTCAGTATATGCACAGTTTCTGTATATGCGCAATTTATGTATATGGAATTTGCGCATATACGATGCAGAAGCATAAACGAAGATGTGTACAAATTCCATATCTTGAAATTGCGCATATACGGAAACGGTGCATATACGGAATACGCGCACATCTTCCGTATATGCCCAGTTTCCGTATATGCGCAAATTCCATATACATAAATTGCGCATATACGGAAACTGTGCATATACGGAAGACACGTGCATATCTTCCGTATATGCCCAGTTTCCGTATATGCGCACATCTTCCGTATATGCCTAGTTTCCGTATATGCACAATTTATGTATATGGAAATTGCGCATATACGGAAACTGTACATATACGGAAGATGTGCACATATACGGAAACTGGGCATATACGGAAGATCTATAAATTTTAAGTTGTTTCTTAGGAGAAAAAATGTGGTGGTGATGGCTTCAAGGAGGAGGCGAGAATTGAAAAATCATTTAGAACCATAAATATTGTCTAGATAAATCTCTATAAAAGTGTGAATCATTCACACACCTAAGGCTCCTCGATTTGGAATTTGGCAGATCTCGAAAAATACATAAATCAGCAGCATAGTTTTTGGGAAGTCAAGAAAGGTGAATCATTTTGTTTCTAGGAATATTCTTCGTAGTAGACTCCTAAGTTAGGAGGGAAACTTGAATATGCTCAACTAGAGACTACCATGAAGGAGAATGACTATATTTCTATTGTGAATTATTGGAAAATGCAATTGAAAAACACCAAATGGCATGCTTGGAAGCACAAGGAGGACTAGAGTTTTGAATTACCACAAGAAGGATGGACACTCCTTGAGCAAGCCTTGCAAAATAGGAAAATCACAAGGATGGCATGCGAAGATAAACTATGATGGGCTATAAGGCTACAAGAACATTAACAATTAATACAACATATTCTCTTTTTCTCAGGAAACGATCAAGTTCCATTGATTCCCATTTAGAGCTACATATGGTCCCAAAGCCTTTGGCTAAATATTGTGCACTTTCTATGGTTTCTTATTAGCCCAAGGCTTTAACTCAAGACATGATAATATTGAGAGGATTTGGAATTTCCATCTATAAGTAATATCTTCAATAATAATTAGGAGATTTTAGAGAACTTATTTAATTTATGCTCTTTTGTTAAATCTTTATGAACTCAAATTTCTCAGCTGTTTCGTTAATCATATAGGAAAAACTTGGATATACTAGAAAAAATTCTATCCTAGAGGCCCTCGACCTTTTATAACACCATTTTCAATCATGCCCAGATCATCTCCCTTGGTTTTGTGACAGTAGATGGAGTTAGTCTATCTATGTAACACTGTGTTTTTTTTATAATGGAAGGATTTAGTTTATAGAAAAAGAAAATCTTCTAGCAAAGGTATATTAAAGTGATTTAACACTACCACATAAAGCATGTAATTAATTTAACAGTAGGTGCTCATTTTCCCCATGGCCCTATATACAAATGATCTCTTCTAAAGAGCAAGGATATCAAATTATCAATTCAAGAACCAATATAGAAGCATCACATTTAACTAATCTCCTCACATTATGGGATCCCTATTATGCTTCTTTACAGCAAGGATGGAACGTGATGACTCTCTATTGATTATAAGACCTTCAACAAAATCACAGTGAAGAACTAATACCCCATCTCTTAGAGTGATGATCTTCTGAATGAATGCAAATGTACCAAGGTTTCTGTAAGGTTGATCTTACATAAGGTTATCACTATGTGGGAATTAAGCCAATTGATGTGTGGAAGATAACCTTCAAGAATAGCGAAGATATATTAAAGTGATTGGTCATTCCTTTCAGTTGAACTAATGCGCTAATGTCATTCATGGGGATGATGGATGAAAATCTATGACCATAATTATTTTGTGGTAATATACCTAGATGGGATCCTCATCTTTTGTAAAACCTAGAAAGAACATCTAAGCACATTGCAAAAATGCAATTTATATGCCATCCTAGGAGAGTATCCATTTCATATGTAGAGAATTCAATATCTAGGGTGCATTGTGGATGACTGTGGTTCTTATATCTCCAATATCAATCCTTGATTGTATTAGACCTAGTTATCTGCCAAGTGTAAATAAGTGTTGTAATGGTTGGAATCAAGTTATGTAAATGGCCCCATATGTAAAAGATGTAAGTATGTCAATATGGATTCCGAGTGCAAAGCTTAAGGCCAAGGTTTGACTAGTAAATTTCTAGGCATATATGAAAATGTTGTAATCTTGTCATGTGTGGCCTAAGATTTCTAATCATGCACATTGACTCATAGTATATAAAGGTCCAAGGATGATTGAGGAAGAGCACCTAAGGGTTTATGACTCCACTAGAGGGAAAGAGGTAAGTGTGTCAAAGGGGAATAACTATAATCCTAGCTACCTATGTCTCCTAATCTTGTCCCTTTTTAATTTACCATGTGACATATTCTAACTCCCTTTCTTTCAATGTTACTATTGGTTAGTTAAAAAAACAAACTTTCATTTTAATGAAGAAGTGAGAACAAAAATAGAAGGGAAGAATGTAAAGACTCCATTTTTTTAGAAATTCTATTCACCTCTTACAATCATGTCAAAGAAGATAATAGTAATCGGGTTGTGGGCTCTTGGATGTACTTTTAGGTTATAGTGACAACATTAGCATAAATCACTCGAATAAGTTACTACCATAATTAAAAATTAAAAATAAAACACATTGATAGAGAGACTCAAAGAATTACCAAAATAACCAAATACCATGATGAAAAATAAAAAAGATGAATTGATCAACTTAGACCCAAAAAAAATATCAAAAAAACTAAATATTATGTAGGCAAATCTTGCATTCATAAGACAAATTCAAAGTGCTAAATAAATCACATCATTTCCAAAATAAAATGAAAAGCAATAGGCCTTTTATGGCTAACTCATATCATAAAGCCCATGGGGGAAGCTCAGTTGTCGATTGTCATATTGTAAAGTATTATGTATTACCACGAGATTCAAGGTTCAAATCCCCATATAAAAAGAGATTCAGTGTAAGACAATCCCAACCATTTATAATTGCAATTTGTACATTAACATAAATTTCAAGAACTTTGAAATAAAGTCTCCTTGCATGTAAACATCAAAAGAGAAGCCATATTTGTCCTAAAATTATATAAAAAGAAGTTTATTATAAAAACAATATTAAATATGCTGGGTAGATCCCAACCATTTATAACCACAATGTTGTAGATTTGCAATTACAAAGTTGTAGAAAACATATGAGAGTTTCTAATCCCAAACATGTAACTAAGTGTACATAACTATGTCATGATCCCAACACTATCTTGTTGAAGCCTGCAACATGTAACCCTTTAGAGACCTAATTTTTTTTAAGTATTTTAATACTCTCCATACTTGCAACATGTAACCTTTTAGAGACTTAAATTTTTTAAAGTGTTTTAATACTCTCAAGACTGGTTTGTTATAGAGCTGCTGTACAAAATAGAGATTTTAATTTATTACGATACAACAGCATGAACGTAATAATGTCTTGTATACCACAACAATTTAATGTACCTTATTCCATATGGTAAAACATGACCATAGTAGTGATATTTTGTATGCCTACAGAACTTAAACCTTATTCCATGTGGTAGAATATAGAAAAAAAATGTCATCATGGATGAGTCCAAAAAATACAAATAATGTACAAAAATAACTACTGCTTTTTCCTTTTTGCTTTGAATAATTTGTTTCGACAAGGATCAATCCGAAAGATTGAATTGACTACATGCCAGATAGTGTACAAATAACTGTTCTTTTGAGCTTTGAATCGTTTCCCACCAATGAACAACGAACAATATCTTGATTGAGATTTAAAGTTCTCTTTGTATAAGCGCAACATGTCTGTTAAGATTTGGGTTATCAAAAATCTATTATAATTTAAAACTAATTGTTGAATTATGATGCGATTTGGATTGGAGTCATTATTATTGGTTGAGTTGATACATGGATTTCTCTTTAATTTATCTATTTTTGTGCACTATCATATAGTTTATGTACATGTTTCTTGGTTTATGACAGTCAATGACAAGGATGTCTTAAATGTATAATGTGTTGCCTCCTTTTTGAAAAAAATGAATCTCTTGAGGATTCCAATTATGGTTTTGATCTTGAGACATTCCATCTAACACAAGTCATATTAGATCCATCGAAATCCACTATTTGAATGGTAAAACAAGTTGTAATGTGACTTGGAGTTATTGATTGAGTTCAAACATAACATATAGGTATTTTTGTTTTGAGGTTTCACAGTGGTGGTATAAGTGATGTGTTGTCTCACATGCGTCAAAGGAATTGTTTATAAGAGGGATTCAATTATTTATAATATTGCATATTTTTCATTGTGAACAAAGTGATGATTTATGCTCTTACAGATTATAAAATTTCTTCTTTCCTATGTCCTCTTTACGAGCAACACGTTATCTTTTAAAATTCATATTTGATTGATTTTTCTTAGAAATATTTGAAACTTGTATACCAATTTGAAGAATAGCGTGAGTATATTTGCTCGCAACTTTTTATGAAGTTTTACAGGTGTTATGTGTCAAAACTAAGTAGGGACCTTGTTATTCATGCATATGGTGTTTTGAATAGTTTGCACATATTTTATAATGGACCGGTGTGTGTCTGGAATAAATTTGGAATCTTTCTTTTGTTTGAATTTATGAATGATAGTGATTGAAATAGTGTGATCAACCTTAATTCCTTAGCAATGTTGAGCGTTTTTATACTCAGTCAATTATCCAAGCCTTCCCGGAGCCATTACATAAGAAATCATCATTGAAGACAGAAAGTGGCTGAGAGTCAGTTTTAACATAGAGTCCATTGAAACTAAGCGGGATCAAGACTAAAGAAACAGTTCTGCAAAGACTTAGCAACCGTTGGATCTAAAAGATCAACGGTCAAGATTGATCACATTGGCAGAGTCTTTAAGGGTGAATCGATCGATTGCGACATTGTGATGAAATGAGCGTTGTTGGATCGGAGTTGATCTAATGACAGAAGATTGATCGCATATCAGGGAGTGGATATGCCGAAGACAGGGGATCATAACGCTGATATAGAGATTGACGATAAATCAAAGATCAGCGATTGGGCCAAGCAGAGTTCGGGCATCGGAAAAGTGGAGTGACATAAGGTAGACCCGATATAATTATATATGCAGGTGAATAATAATTGAGATATGATCTATGCAGATTTCTTTGTAATTCTGTGTAAAGGCGGAGATCAAAGTCGGAGAAATGTTGTTTTATATATATTTGAGTTAAAGACCCATGGTAGGGCCGATTACAATCAACGATGAGGTTAAATCTCGGGAACTGTATGAGTTTGTACGGGAAGGTGGAAAAGGTAAGAAATGTGGAGTTTTCCTTTGTAGTTTGGCTATAACGAAATCAAGCGCCAATATGTGGGTTCATATATATTAACCAATGGTATAAAGGGAAAATTTTAAATATAGGAGAATTATCGGCATTGTAAGGGTTGCAAAGTGGGTTTAAATCCTGATAGGGAAGAACAAATGGAAGACTTCATTAAAAAGGTTAATGAAGGTTTTGAGGGAGTAAATAGTCCCGATAGAGGGTTTAAGGCGAGGTGATTGTGTTCTCATAACTGGGAACAGTTATAAAGGGCTTAACCATTTATGCTTTGAAGTTTTAACTCCATAGAAGAGTCAAACTCCTAGGACAATTATTTTTATGCGTTCCGTGCATACTGTGGGTATGTGTAGGGGTAACCCTGCACCATTTTTGGTATCAAAGCAAGATCAATGCTCTATGGAGATTGATTGAGGGAGAATAGAGTGCAAGGATTCATGCATATAATAATTCTAACATGTATAGGAAATGAAGACTTCAGTTGGTTATTCAAGAGAGACTGTGGAAAAAGGAATTTGAGGAAGCAAGGTTCAAAAAGGATCTGGTATGTTTTAAAGCTTTAATGGTATGTCTAGGTGAATGTAGGAAATGAAACTGCAACAAACTATTGTAAGGAGAGAAAACGAATATAGATGTACTCAACAAGAATAGAAATTTAGTTGAAAGAAGGATTGATGTGCAGACAGCGAGAGGTAAAGCAACATGTGTATTGTCTAGCCAGAGAAAGGTGAAAGAGATAAATCAGTAGGTATGAGTTGTATTTTGATGATTGGTTCATTTGAATTATTTTTACAAAGTGAAGGGAGTGGTAGCAGCAACACACAGTAGCAGACTGTGTAAAGAAAGATAGGAGTTATGTACGCCATAAATAAAATTTGATGTACGCCATAAATAAAATATTTTAATTTCCACATTAAATTTACATCAACTTCACATAAAGAGATAAAGTAATTGAACCAAAAAAAAAAGAATGAAGGAGATATATACTTTCTTCACTATTTAATATGGAATCAATAGAAAATAATGTTATTGATATTACATGATGTTTAATTCATTTTATGTTTACAAAAAAATATTTTTAAAATATATATTTTAATAACAAAAACATTTTTGTGTGAGTCAAAAACAAAATATTTCAAATGTCCTTATTAAAGAAAAATAAAGTAATTTAAGTTTTAAAATTTCTCATATTTACACTGCTTATTAGGAAATGTGAAATTTATTTCATTTTTAAGATAGAATTGATATATAAAAATTTTAAAATTTTAATAATAATAATAAAAATAAAAATTAATAAACGTTTTCTAATTCAAAGTATGAGGGATATTTGTAATAAATATTCAAATTGTGTATGCATATAAATATAGAGATAGAGAGTATGTTACTCAAAAGCTGCATAAATCCATTTAATTTATGAGAGGAATCAATTTTTTCAAAATGGAAACCTTTTCTCAACTTTTACACTCAAAAATAATTTTACATCTTAAATAATAATTTTACATCTTGATACTCTCAACCTTTAATAAATCAAAAATTACATATATTCATAATAGCTGCACATCAATAAAAATCCAAAAAACACACATGTCATAAAATCATGTCATTCAATATTGAAACAACTCACAGAGAATATAACTTCAAAGCACAATCATTTGGCATTACATATATAAATACTTGAAATGAAGCACACTCCATTGGTTACTCCCAATTTCCTCCCACTATACGTAAAATGGCATTCAGAAAAAACAATAGTGTCGCACTCTTACCCAATTTCATATTACATATTACAATTATGGATAGTTTATGTAGAGCACACTCCATTGGCTACCGTCCACTTTCCTCCAAATGCGCCTAAAATGGAACTTTGGAAAAACGCACAAGAGTACACGGAAACACCACTCTTAGCCCAGTCCAGATTCCTCCGTCCAGATTCCTACTCCTCCAAGTGTACCTAAAATGGCACTCACCAAAAATGCACAAGAGTACACCAAAACACCACTCTTCCATTTGGGATCATTTTTCGGAAACTCTCCCAAAAAATAGCAGCCAAATCCCCACTTCACCCAAACTATGCCTTGCATTACAACATACGGCCATCGCCCAAAAGCCGCTATACCCAAAGTCTGATATATAATAATAACACTTAAAGCGATAATAATTTCCAATAAGATCACTGCGCAGAAGCCGTTCAGCTCTTTCCATGGAAATTTATTCAAATACAAGAAGGAGGAATCTATCCCCAAGCCAATACACATGGTGGCTATTATTATAAAGAAATTAACTTTCTCAGGAGGCGAGGAATAATTAGAAAACGATTTTACAATCCCTATGCCGAACCCTATACTGAAACACCACCACAAGGTACAGAGGAGATTGACCCCACCTGACAGAAAAGCCAAAGCTCTGAGACTCGTGATCGAATCCCTGAAGGTGAGCACCTGGCAGATGTCACTACTACTGGTGGCACTGAGATGGACATGAGCTTCAGTGAGAAAAACATTGGCACAGAACCCATTACCTCTTCCGTCCACCATGTAATCTCTGGCTGCCCTTCTTGCTGTTAGAGCACTGGAAAATCCATCCACTTTGAAAAGCACAGTCAGTACTGCGTTCATAAACATATAGCTTGGCCATTGTTCAGATACCCACCTCGCCGAGAGAAGCAACAAAGATCGGAATACTCGTTGGATTAGGAATGGAAGAAGCAACAACACAAATCACCTATATATGTATGTATGAATGATTCTTGGTCTGAGTGTGGAAGAGCGAAGAGAATGGTGTAATATATATATAGGTGCCAGTGGTGTTGGGTTGCAGAGCGCACATGAGATTCACATGATTGTGGTGGTGGATGACCGGAAGAGAAGCCATGGAAGATGAGGATCAGATCCTGGCAGCGTTAAAATGGCTACCTAGAATCCCAATATCCCAATGGCAACGCTAAAATGAGTTTTCTCAGCAGCATAGGCAACGATAGACAGAACCACCGCAATCGCCATTAGCACCAAACTCGTCCGGAAGCTCATGCTGAGCAAAGAAACTATGACAGCGCGGGTTCTGAGATTCAAGTTTAACAAAATATGGCAGCGCGGGTTCTGAAATTCAAAATTCCAATCTGGAGCGCCATTATACAATTCAAAATTTGGTGGCAATGTATGGGGAATGGATAGCATATCATACACCACATGCCATGTATTATATGCCGCTCGTTTCGATGGGCATCATATGCAATCGGAATCTGTTAGCCGGAGAACGGAGCCGATGTCAGAACTCGTCTCCCAAGACTGTCCTTAGACTGTGTTAAGAAAGCATTTATAATGCTATAGTCGCACAAATAGCACTTGCCGACGCGATGTAGCAGGAACAAGGACAGAACATTACAGAGGGATGACTTCAGCAAATGGAAGCATACAATGCAGGTATGGAGGAGTTCAACTAGATTCATGAGGAGAGGGAATTTTGTAGTTTCCTGTCAATGCTTAAGTTTTATAATGTTATGTAGTTTTTTAGGATCAATGGTTTTGTTTTAGTTTTATAATGTTATGTAGTTTTCTTTAGGATAATTTTTTTTTTTTTTTTCTTCATCAGAAAATACAAGAAAAATGTTGTAATAAATCTAGTAAAGATATGTATGGTCATTAGTTTTGGAGGACTGCAGAAGACATGATGCCTTTACATGTAATGGCAGTGATGAAATTTCAATTTGATTAATAGAAAGTTTATATATATATAGATATTCAATTTCAATAATAATAATAATATAATCAACTATATTATTATTTTTATTCAATTTTATTAATATTAATAAATTATTATTAAACATTTAAACCTTGATTACGCCAACCTTAATTTGGTTGAATTGGTAGTTGATATAATTGAATATGTGAGTTACGGTTGATGTATATGAGTATGAGTGAACAAGGTTAACTATTTTTAATGAAGGTAAACATAGGGTTGACCTAGTTAGATTAATGTCAACTATTAGTAACATATTCAACCATATAATAATAATAATAATAATAAAACCTTAATATTAATATTAATATAATATATATTAGATCAACTTTATAATATTATTATTATATTATATTAAGGTTTGTGAGTAAGGTTGGTCAACCCTATAATATTATTATTATAGGGTTGACCAAGTTTGATCATGCTCAACTAAGAGCCCCTAGGTGTAGATTAGTTGGTAAATGACATTACTGCCAATATCGTCTCCTTGGTAAAGGGTTGAACAAAATGATCGTATGAGGGATGGACATGAGCCGAAAACCTTAGATCAATGTAAATGAAAGATGAATCATGCATGGTTGTTCTTTGTTGAATCCTTGGTGTTTGTATTTTTTAGATATGTATTTGCTATGAGAGGCTAGAATTTTGAATCCAAAAAAATCATCAGACTCCTTATAACTTGCACAAGTAAGAGGAACATCTGTATATATGTATTGTTCCAAATTTGTCATTGCATGCAAGACCTGTTGGTAAAGGTTCAAACAAAATGATTGTATGAGGGATGGAAATGAGTATGTAATGAACAAAGTTCATACTTCAAAATAATCTTCAAAACACTTGGAACATGAAGACTTCCATTGAGGATAGAAATATATATATTTAATAGTGCATAAGAGAATTGAGATGAGATGAGATGAGATGTTTACAAATGAGATCCTGCTTATATAACTAGGCAGGTGCCCCTTCACGAACGGTCATGTCCTTAGAGACATGCCTATTCATTAACTTATTATTATTTAATTTAATCATTATTTAAGATTATTATTATTTATATTATTTTTTATATTTGTATTCATAACATTGTCTGCCTCTTCAAAAAACATTTTCCTCATATCTTATTGTTAATAAGACGTGCCATCTATTTCTTTTGTCTTGTAATATATTCTTATCTTTCATAATTCTTTGAGTTGTCATTTTCGATGATATGAGATAATAGGATTCTCTATGTGATAAATTAAATTGTCAAACTAAGAAGGGACCTAACCATCCTAAATCAGTCTTCTATGGAACTTTGCAATTACTTGATAGCTGGCATAAATTGTTATCGCCAGACTAGATTATGCTGACATCAATATTCTTCAGACCATAAGTCTCTTGTTTTTTTTTGAGTGATATGAATACACATACTGATTGATATTTCTTCTCTTGTGATTTAGGTGTAGATAAGGAGTTCTTGTGATGTGATTGATCCTTATCTTGTTTCTGTCGATTTCTTGATTTACTTGAAGTATCTAATTTCCTTTAGGTATGGAAGTCACTTGGTTAAACACTGAATCTTCACTTGAAATCTCATTCGTTTGAATTGAAATATCTAAATATGTTTTTACTTCCACTGGTTTTTCATCATTCTGAGTCGTGATATTTACTGGATTGATATTTGTTCTTTTTTCTTCAACTTGGATTTCTGCATTTGAAGATTTTGATGCTTCCTTCTTGATAATCTATTGTAACTTGTTTTCCAACAACTTCTTTTCCTTCTTAAGCTTCTTAATTTGAGTGAGTAATTTCTCGTTGTGGTCCTTAAGGCGAGTACCTTCATCATTTTTTTCCAATATTATTTTAGACTTCATTTTGCATATTTTGCATTTACTTATGGTTTTCTTAAAGAATTATTTTTGAGATATCTTTTATGTCTCCAGGCATTACAAAATTTGGCTTCAATGTAACATTTTCTAGTGTTATTTTTTTTTTGTAGGAAGATGTCAAGAATGTTGGTATTTAAAATGAATGACCCTAGTGAGTCCACCTAGGGTAGACCCAAAATTTTTTCACCTTGATCAACCCATAGGGATTGAACAGAGTATTGTGATATAAATGTATAGTCTCCAATGTTTATTTGTAAATCAATTATGTCAATTGTTTTCTGTTCAAGAGGTCTAATTTCTTTATTATATTTGACTTAGGAATCACCAATTGGTTAGCAAGTTGAGGGTTTATACAATTTTTATCTTTGATTGGTGAGATAGAAATAATGACATCTTTTCCTGCAAGTATTGTTTTAATTTTAAATAGCAATGAAGCATAGTTATATGAAGTTCATGAAAATCTTCCTTCCTTCATTTTTGGATTAGAATACATTTCTTTTTGGACATTGATTGATTCCATTTAGCCTTAGTAGTCGAAAATTTACAATATTTCACCTATCCTTTTAACTTTTATAATTTAAGTATTACTTAAAAAAAAATTCCCTTAATAACACTTTTTTTTCCTTTTATAAAAATATGTTGTATATTAGCCCTTATATTTTTATTATGTTTATTTTAATTTAACGGTTGTAAAATTATTAAAAGCATATTTAGGGAAGGTTGTGATTCTTCTGAAAACTCACAGTCCCAATCACCGGTTTCTTGCACTAAAAAACCACAAATATATACTATAAAAAATGTGATATATATTTGCATGTGAATGGAATGTTGTGAATGTAGAGGAAAAATTGTACAACGAACAATGAAAGGGACCAACGAATTGTAAAACTTTTTACAAAAAATTCCAAGCGGGCGGTTGAAAATTCAAAAATACATGAATCGTAGGCGATGGTGTGGATTGGATGGGTGGCACTGTCTGTCAGAATTCCTCAACATACAGATAAGCTTGGTTGTCCCGGGTGAATAGTAGGTTGTTAGGGTCAGAAGATGGCGGGTGGAATGTTATACGATGAAGCGAGGTCGTCTAGTGCCAAGCGACACATTGGCCTGAATGCGGGAGTAGTCTTGACAACGGAGCGGGCCAGGTGAGTACCAAGCGATGGTCACAATTTATTAACGACAGAGTGGAACTGTTAGCTTCCCTTATTTTTTTTTAATTGTGGTTTACACTTTTTCTTTTTCTTTTTTTTTTGGGGGGGTTATATTTGATTTTTTTTTAATATTTAAATTAAATGTTTTTCCATAACTCATTTTTTAAAATTTTTTTCCCTATAATTATTTATTTATTATTTATTTTGAATACATTTTTTCATATATATATATGGCCAAGTTTAAGTAAAGACGAAAATGGAGAACCTCCAAAAATTTGTGTAGCTAAAAACCTTAATCAAATGACAATGAACTTGACAAAGGCTTGATGGCCAAATGTAAGATCAAACTAGCTCTATGTAGTGGATGAGCGGCCAAAGAATCAAACCTCTCTGATACCACTTTAACGAACACAATTCATACTTCACAATAATCTTCAAAACACTTCAAACACGAAGACTTCCATTGAGGATAGAAATATATATATTGAATAGTGCATAAGAGAATTGATATGAGATAAGATCATATGTTTAAAAATGAGATCCTACTTATATATCTAGGTAGGTTCCCATTCAGGAATGATCATATCCTTAGAGAAATGTCTATTCGATAACTAAGTATTGTTTAATTTAATCATTATTTATGATTATTATTATTTATTTTACTTTCATATATTATATTCATAGTAGAGTCAAAAACCCTAGATTGATGCATGTGAAAGATTAGTCGTGTATGGTTAGTCTTTTTTGAAGCCTTGGTGTTTATAGTTTTCATGTCTGTATGTGCTGTGAGAGGATTGAATTTTGAACCCAAAGAAAATCAACAGACTCCCTGTAACTCACACTAGTAAGAGGATGATGATGATGATGATGATGGTTAACGTCCGCTAAGACCAAACATTGGTCTATCGGACCTAAAGGAACATCTCCAACTCTATTTTTTTCCAGATTTTTCATTGCATGCAGGACCTATTTTGATCAAGGTCAAATCTGACATGAGGAGGGAAGCTCTTGGACCAAGACCAAGATGATGGAGAAGGTGATGGACATGAGCCAAAAATGCTAGATCAACACAAAGATCACTCATTTGGCCACAAGGAAAAATAATGATTGTAGAAGATATGGATTTCATTAATGGTCTATGAATATCAGAGGGTGCAGGATGAATTGTGTCCCTAGGAAGTAATGGTGATTAAGGGTTTTTTTTTTTTTTTGGTGGTGAAATCTAGAAAAAGTGCACGTGGATGACTCCATTGCATTAAGTTGTTGTTTGAATATTTCCATTAAGTCCATGGAACAAATAAGGTTATGATCTGATGAAAGACACTAGTTAAAAGCAATGAAAGTGATTTTGTTATCACGTGCAGTAAACTTTGTTCATTTTCTATTGATTATGACCTAGTGGAGGCTACATAAAGGTATGCTATGGATAAGTAGCGCGGTGAGGAGCTCGATGACATAGAGCTTAATTGTTTGACTAGAGACTCGTAAGTTATCTATTAAATAAGGAACAATAAGGAATTAACATGAAGAGGGTTGCACTATTGAATATCGCTAGAAGTAAGGAAGAGGGAAAATTTACTAAGGAGAGAGTGAATGAGGCATTTTATTTATCTATGAATATGTGACCTTTATTATCTTTTATTAATGTTGGTTGAGTTTGTTGGAGAAGTCACTAGACTTTTGAGAAGGCTATCGAGCATGTAGATCCAAGACCTAAAACCCAAATCGTGAAGACAATGAAAGAAGTTTGAGAATAGTAACATATATAAAAAGATCAATTTTTATTTTTGATTCAAGAGTAGTAAACACCATAAAATTGAATGCATATCACAAGTTTGATGATGAAAAATAGTGAATATATTTAGATCACTGTGATATATGGTGATTTTCAGTTTATGGGGAAGCGGTGCAAAGGAAGGTTTACGGGGTCACAGGGTTAACTAAAGACAAAAGAAAGCCCTAAATGGTTATCATCAGATACATGAGAGGGGTAGAAAAGAGTACAATATGGATTCCCTGGACTAGGTGGATTATGGGGACAATGACTGGATGTCTCTGACGACATTTTAGTAAGATGAGGAAATCTTGGAATACTAGTGATGAAAGGTGAATTTGGGGGTAAGGCAAATTCCCCTTTCTTTATTAATTTCGATCCTAAGGCCTATGGGTTATGGCCCACAAACCTATCATACGCATTTAACTGAGGCCTTAAGCCTTTAAACTCAGACCACAACACTTTATCGAATTTTTCTTTAATAACCGGGGACCATTCATTTCATCGAAATACACAGGAAGTACACAGAAACCCGACCTGAACGCTTAAAGTTGGACTTCAAATATTAGACACCCACGTTCATAAATATCGACGGGTCCGCTCTTGGTCCATCGCCTTTCCACTATGCTCTCCATTCACCGATCTCTGATCTCTGATCAGCGCAATCTCCGTCATCCATTACATCCTCTGATCCAACAGTCGATGTCTTTTTCCACTCGGTCAAACTTGCACGACACTCCTCCGTCGTTGATTTGTGCTTAGTGGATCTGACGGTCCACAATGATTTCGAGTGGACAAATAGCACGAGGATTAATCGCCCCAAAAGCGGTTTCCTCTCTCCTCCTCACTGCTATGTGTCAGATGATGAGTGGAATTGGGTGCTTTCCCTTGAATACCACTTATGGGTTTGAGGCCGCCTGAAACACCACTTCCACTGTTTAAAACTTGCTTCGGATCGTTAACTGTGGCACTCTTCCACCATGCGATGACTGTCGATTTCTTCCATCAAATGGTTATGATGGTTCCTTCAGGTTCCTTTGCATTTTGACGTGGGCCATTGATCTCTGAGATCCCATGGCCTCTACACATCCAGTCTTGTCTTCTCATTTTGTTGATGGACTCTGCGCTTTAATACAATTCCTCTACCATATTCCATTTCCCACGAAAGTCATATAATCATTGGATCGCCATCTATCCTATATTGATCAATGGTCGATCAAACCTGCAACCCGAAATATTTAGACTATCAATGAACAACACACACTTGCACAATTCAACACTTAAACACACTTTATATTAACATGATATGATTACAGATCTAAGGCATTTCCGCCTTAGAACGAGTTCTCCTCTCGACTACATTTTGAACACTTTGTTCTCACTATGTACCTATTGAACACGCAGGTTCATCATTTATAAAACACATTAGATCGGATCATTGAAAGGATCCAATCAAATCCTCTCCATGAATCACTCAATTGTCCCTAATTCTCTTTACATGCATACATATGTGGTACATTACATTTAATAAAGTCTTCTAGAGACTTATCACTTCCATCATTTAAGCTCTGTTTTAACATAAATTTTTCCCTTGTGCTACTCCAATGGTCCACGTCCTCCTTGCTCCGCTTTGGATTCCTTCTTTAATGAAGAATGTCAGATGCTCCTGCATTAGACTCCCATGGCAAAAAAATTTATGACCTCCTGGTCATATGTTTCTCCTTTCCTTAGCAATTCTACCTACTTCTCAGTGGAACTACCTTCATGATCTTCTGTGAGCTGCAACCAACCTCTGTAGTAACAGTCTTCCTCTGCTACATGATGCCTCACCAAGATTTCTCCTCTGAGCTTAGTCTTTTGGCATCCTTCTGGTTCTCTTCTCTGGAACCAATTGAGCACTCCTCGCTCTAGGTTGTTGCAAGCCTTCTCACCTTTGACTATCGTTCTCTGCATGACAGTAAGAACATAACTCTCCAGCTTCAACAACTATACCTCCTTCTCCTTTTGTTTGCACTCTTTCTTCCTTCTCATAGGAAATCTTCTTCCCTTAACCTTTCCCTGCTCTGATACCACTTGATGAAAGCTAAATTTGGGGGTAAGGCAAATTCCCCTTTGTATTTTATTAATTTTGATCTTGAGGCCTGTGGGTTATGGCCCACAAACCTATTGGAAGCATTTAACTGAGGCCTTAAGCCTTTAAACTCGGACCACAACACTTTATCGGATTTTCCTTTAACAACCCGGGACCATTCATTTCATCGGAATACACAGGAATTACACAGAAACCCGACCCGAATGCTTAAAGCCAAACTTCAAATATTAGACACCAACATTCATAAATAACAGTGGGTATGCTCTCAATCCATCGCCTTTCCGCTGGCCTCTCCATTCATAGATCTCCGATCTCTGATCACCATGATCTCGCCAACCATTACATCCTCCGATCCAACAGTCGATGTCTTTTCCCGCTTGATCAAACTTGCACGACACTCCTCCGTTGTTGATTTGCACTTAGTGGATATGACAGTCCACAACGATTTCGGGTGGACAAATAGCACAAGGATAAACCGCTCAAAAAGTGGTTTCCTATCTCCTCGTCACTGCTACATGTCGGATGATGAGTGGAATCGGGTGCTTTCCCTTCAATACCACCTATGGGTTTGAGGCCTCCCAAAATACCACTTCCATTGTTTAAAACCTGCTTCATCTCATTAACTATTGCGCTCTTCCACCATGTGATGACCATCAATTTCTTCCATCAGATAGTTCTGATGGTTCCTTTAGGTTCCTCTGTATTTTGATATGGACCGTTGATCTCTGAGATCCCACGGCCTCTGTGCATCCACTCTTCTCTTCTCATTCTATTGATGGACTCTGCGCTTTAATATAGTTCCTCTACCATATTCCATTTCACACGACATTCATATAATCATTGGATCACCATCGATCCTACAGTGATCGATGTTCGATCAAACTTGTAACATGGAATATTCAGACTATCTATGAACAATACAAAAACACACATTTCAACACTCAAAAACACTTTATATTAACACGATATGATTACAAATCTAAGGCATTTCAACCTTAGAATGAGTTCTCCTCTCGACTACATTTTGAACACTTTGTTCTCACTCTGTACCTATTGAACACGCAGTTTCATCATTTATAAAACACATTGGATCGGATCACTGAAAGGATCAAATCAAATCCTCTCCATGAATCACTCAATTGTCCCTAATTTTCTCTACATGCATACATATGTGGGAGATTACATTTAATAAAGTCTTCTAGAGACATATCGCTTCCATCATTTAAGCTCTGTTTTAACAGAAATTTGTCCCTTGTGTTGCTCGGATGGTCCACGTCCTCCTTGCTCTACTTTGGGTTCCTTCTTTAATGAAGAGTGTCAGATGCTCCTACATCAACTAGGTTGCATTAGAGACTATGTGGTGAGTGTAGGGAATCCAGAAGTCTTAAAAGAGGTGCATGGCGCTATTGGAGGGAATCCATTGGATAGATATCATTCTAGATCTGATCTTGCTTTTGTTCAGAGACTAGATTTCAATTTGATGATGGTTAGAGACGAAGGGGGTCTAGAAAAGGAGGTGGCAAGCCAAGAGCCTATTACTATGAAATACCTGCTGATGAAGATTATTCCCATTTTGAGGTCCAAGTTGGAAAATGCAAAAGAGACAAATTTTAAAATAAACTTGACAGAAGCACTAGATAAATAGTTCCAACGGACAAATCTCTTGACAAAATAGAGTGAGTTTTAATTACAAGTATTTTTTAGACAAAAGCGCATAGGTAAGGATGTAAAATGGAGGGAGGGGGATTTGAAAGTGGTGTTGGGATATGATATTGACATGGAGAAGGTTTTGATGTTTTATTAGAAGCATATAGTAGGAAAGTTTATGAGGAAGATCACTAGGGGAAGAGCCTATGTTATATTCCTCAAGTTTGAATTTTATTGAAGGGTTGGATCAATGTGGTTTTTAACAGTATATCACATTCAAACCTTGTGAAGAAAAAGTTTTGGTTTTTGGATTCATCTAGTTGCATGCTTAAAAGCTGACACCTGGCTTTTAACCTAGAGGCTAAATTGTTTGTTGTTCAACATATCTAGGATATTTTATCTAGTTTCCCTAAATTTTAATGGACCAAGGATTTTATGGAAAGGGTGGGGAGAATACTTGAGAAATTCCTTTACTTCGATGAGATGGTGTCCAAATCTACTAGAGTTATTGATATGAGGATGGCGAGGGTGCTCATTGAAGTGGACATCAGTAAAGTCCTAGTTACCAAAATAGAGGTAGCCTGGGGTGACTGAGTTTTAAAAATACCTGTTGACTAACAGAGAGTCCCCTTTAGATGTTCCTAGTGTCATGAGGTATGGAATTTAAGATGAATTTTTCTATTATTTACTTCATTATATTTAGGAAATTGTAGGGTGAGGTTGAAGTCAAGTTTTGGAGACTTTTCAGTTTCTTAAGAGTCAACAATGTTATTACATAGATAGAAAACCACTTCAGCGTCAAGGGGATTAGAGAAGAAAATTTTGGCACAAAAAGTTATGTAAGAAGAAGGTGGTTCATACCTGAAAAACAAGAAGAAGTTTGAGAAAGGAAAGGTGCTACTCATATCCTTTGACTCCTCAAATGTAGTGGAAGAGACGCTCCCAAAAGTTCAGTCGATCAAACAATTGTCAAAAGGTATATCTAACGAATAGTTTGGATTCTTGACAAATAGATAGATCCTTGATTGTATTAGATCAACACAAGAAGTACTACATAGTATGAAATTAAAGAAGCTCCTAGGGTTAGTAATAAATTTAGATATGGTTAAAGATTATGATAGAGTTAATTGGCTCTTCCTTAGACTAGTTTTACTACAAATTGGTTTGCCTCTTAATATTATTGATTGGATAATGGGATGTGTCATTTTGGAAAAAATTGTTGTATTGTTCAATGGTATATCAACTCTTTTTTTTAAAGATTCTAGAAGAATTCAACAAGGATGTCCACTTTCACCTTTTTTGTTCCTTCTAGTGGTGGAAGGCTTAAGTCTTCTTCTCAACCAGAAGGCAAGGGAAAGGAGAATCAAAGGTATACAAGTATCTACACTTGTCAAACTCATACATCTATTATTTTTTTATGACATTCTCTTACTTGGACACGGCTCAATAGAAGAATGGAGAAGTATTTGGAACATAATTGTGCAGTATTATGGAGCCATATGAATGGATGTTAGTCCTTCCAAGTCAATTATATAAACTAATGGAGTTCTTGAAAGTAATTTAAAATTTAAAAGTTTTCTTCCTTTCCAGATATTTCCTTTAAATGAGCTAATAAAATATCTTGGTAGCCAACTTTATTAATTTTAAACATGATTAAATATTAAACCTTATTCACAAACCCTAATATTAATATTACTGACAAACCTTATTAATATTAATACTATTAATATTCATGTTTTCTGATTTCAAGCTCCTGTGATCCATCTCATTTTCAAGATTGTTCTTCTAGATTAATCATATTATCAATTTTTTAGTCAACGTTTCAAACCAAACATTGTGGTTCGCCCTTAACAAAAAAATGAAAAAATATGATATATCCACAGGTTTAAATAGTCAAGATGCCTCATGTTCAAAATGTAAATGTTAGAGAAAGGCTAATAAAAATTAATGTGATTTAATATTTAATTAATTTGTTTGTGAATGTTACAGAAACTCTAAAAGAATTAATATGATGAATGCTAAGTTATAAATTATTTGTGGTATATAATAGCATATAGTTAGATATAGTAAATTAGGAAAATTGACCATTAATTAAAAATTTAATATATAAAATATATATATATATATATATATATATAATGATAATGGAAAAAAATTAAAATAAAGGAAAAATTGTTGGAGAATAAAAGCCATTTTATTTTAATGTTTATATATTATTTATAATTATAATTTTTAAATATATATAAGTTATTTATTGGGAATACAAAATTAGGAAATGACCGTTATGGAGTAAAAATATTTTAAAACTATAAAACAAAATAATAAATAAATAAAAATTAAAATGAAAGGAAAAAATATAACAATAGAATGTGTGAACCCTAGAGATGTGAAAGGTGTTCATTTAGAGAATTCAAGAACATGCAACATATATTAGACACAATTGAGCTCTTCCATCAACTATAATAGAGCACGTGTGATTCCCTACATTGGGGATATTTTCCGCTCCATCAATCAGAGAATTCAAGAACATGCAATGGATATTAGACACAATTGATTCCATTTGTTAGTTGCACAAAGCCTGTTGAGAAAACTAAACATCGTGTATGCATTGAGGATTCCCAGGTCATTGCAAGGATTGATCACTTCATCATAAGAAGTTAAGGGAGGCCATCGTAATTGAGAAGTAGGTGAATCATCTCAACAAGGATGATGGATAGAAATGAAGTAAAAGTTAGATTCCTGCTCTTTCTTCATGAATGTCCTTTATTCCTACCCTTCTGCCCGATCTTTTTTTGGTTACTATATTCATACATTATTCTTTAATGCTTAATTCAAATTTCATTAACCAAGAATTGATTATATCAATGATGTTTTCCTATATATTAAAAGGTTCATATTTGTATACATACCATATTAAATAACTTTATTCATTTACTAGTAACTCTACATTATATGGGTGCGACAACAATGTTGTGGGCTATGCAATATTTGATACCTAGGTTCTCAACCGTATTATTATTTTGACCTCCTAAATGACCATGAGATTGACTCTAACCACAGACCTCTATCCTTAACCCTAACCCTTGATATATAAACCAACCACATGGAAAATAATGGTGATAGCCAACAACAAAATTGGTTTGACAAAAGCAAAAGGGATCTCTTCTTAAAATATTTAACAAGGGATTTAGGTTTCATAACATATAATGATAGCATTGATCGCATCTACCAAAATTTTACTACTATCCTTTCCACTACCATTAACAAATTCTCTACAGGGGTATCTTATAAAAATAACAACAGAACTTCAAACACTTGGTATGATAATGGTTGTAAGTATGCCAGGAAATCGATTATAGATGCTCTTAACGAAACTTTAAAGTGTGAAAAAATCAGTGTGTACAAAGACCTTATTAAAAGGGAAAAAAGGTACTATATAAATAAGAGGCAACAACGTCTTCTTAACTAGAAAGTTTTGGAGGAATTTTCTTGTCCATAAATCGAAAGAAAATAATTTGATCTCCTTAAATGAATGGGATATCTATCTTAAGAAACTTTATGATTCCTCGACACCATAGGAAACATCAGAAACAATCCTATAGAGGAAGGTACCTTTTCTTTGGAAGACATGGAGTTCAGGATTAAGAAGCTCACTAATGGGAAAGCTAGGGATATTGAAGGTTACCAAGTTGAAATTCTCAAAATGGGAAGGTTCATCCTCATCCTGCATCACCACCCTTTTCTATTTCTATAATTATCCTTACTGCCCTTTCAAGGATTTAGGTTCAAATATGGAAATCACAACTCAATTTGGCTCATGTCAACATCCTGGTGAGGTCTATTTATATCTAATTTAGGCATCCTTTGGAATATATGGGGTATTGTTTCTTCCTATCTTTGAAGATTGGTTTAACTTGTCATTTGTGGTTGATTTCGGCTCTCATGGGATTACTTTAACCATGGAATATTCATCAAAGGCCTCAAAGCTTGATGTTTGAAAAGATTCTAGACTTGGCCAAGGCCTTATTGGAGACTAGGCAACGATATGATGATATGGAAAAGAAGTTGTGACAGTCTTTCCAACTTCTTGTGGAAGCAAAATTGCTTCGATACTTTAGCAACATGAGACTCTCGTCGAATGGGCTCTGTGAGGACGTTTCCTTCCTCAATGACCAAGTTACGTTAACGGAAAATTTCATCACTAGAAATGTTGATATTGGTCAGGGTTTCATTGGCTCCAGTTCCACTCAAGAGAAGAAAAAAATCTTGCCACCGCTAGGGAGCCGATCCTCTCAGCAATAGGCATAGTTGATGATGGATGTCGTTGTTATTATTTTGTTAGTTCTCTCATTAACTTAATTTGTCTTATGTTTCTCCGCAAATATTGTTTGTTCCTAGGCTTCTTATGTCAAATTATTAATGATAATTTTTTTTGTATAAACGAAAACTATAACACCATAAATAACTTTTTAATTGTATAATAAGATAAATACTCTCATATTCAAATCCCATAATACTATTGTAAAATTTCCATCCCATAATCCAGCCTTTTGTTAATATAAATCATATAACCATTCCTTCGAAAAAAACTCTAACATTACACCATAAAATTCGTTCAAATTATAAAACTTACATAAATACTCTCATATTCAAATCCCATTAGTATTATAAAATTTCCATCCCATAATCTAGCCTTTTGTTAATATAAATCCT
Organism: Pinus taeda; assembly: GCA_000404065.3. NCBI lineage: Eukaryota > Viridiplantae > Streptophyta > Pinopsida > Pinales > Pinaceae > Pinus > Pinus taeda. Next base: position 107,548 of record APFE030353021.1, read on the forward strand.
ATAACCATTCCATCCCAAAAAAAAAACCGCTAACATTACGACATAACGTTCACATTATAAAATTTGTGTAAATGTATGAATTCTGAAACTTTCACTCTAAAAAATATATGTGCATGGAAGTGATAACACCATTTGTTCGATATATCGTGGAATAAGACACGTTAGAAAGAAGAGTTCTCAATCAAAGCGTGGCCCATGTTTAATACATTTCTAAACCTAGAGTTCTCAATCAAAACACCATAATGACTGGAGTTCTCAATCAAAGCACCATAATGTCCACGAGAATTTTGAATTCGTAATATTAACCCCCAGGAGAAAAAGGGAAGAGAGATCTCCAATCATTTCATTGACCGAGAGGGAAAATTCAGTATATTACACCGAGGGTAGGGGTGGCACATCTGTGATATCTACTAACATCTTGTATATCATGGACCATATTGCACAACAATGGCTCATGCTTGATACATTTCTACACCCCAATTCTCAATCAAAACACCATAATGAGTGGTAGGTATACAAAAATGTGAATTCATAACAATAATCCTGAGAGAGGAAAGGGAGATCTCAAATAATTTAACGTATAAGGTAAGGAAGAGAATTCGATACATCTGTTAACATCATGGTAAGTAGTTAACTTGCTACTCAAAGTAGATGGAACATAAAACAAAATTTCATATGACATGAAGTTCTCACATTAATAGAGGAATAGAAACTATTTAAAATATATAAATTAAATAGTTGGTAAACGTCTATAGTCACTAATTTGCAATAAACATCTAAATACTTCATTTTATTTTCGAAAGAAAAAAAAGTTGGCACTTTTATTGATATAATATAGACCAGTATATATTTCAGAATAAGTAGCATTATGTAGCAGAAAATGGTTTAGTATTTACTTCCTATATACTAGTAAGTAGAGATATTCATCAGACATATCGACAGAAATGGAAAGCTAGAAGTAAACAAATAAGCCAACAAATACAATCTAGTATGCATGAGATATGTATGCATATAACAACATGGTCTGGCAGGTCACACATCGGTGTACAAAGCAAAAAAGGTAGGCCTTGTTCAATATGGCAGGTTGATGTCGCCTTCCTCTATGATTCACTGGTCCAAATAGTGTATGTGATGTATATGGCCATATCTACCTTGTAGTCCAAGCTTAGAGAATTGGTCCACCTCCATGTTGAATTCTAAGAAAATATGTTGTATGGAATATGATGATAGTGTGGTGAATAATTGTTTGATCCTCATATTCCAACCAACAAGTAATGGAGGATCAAATGTATGTATTCCAAGTATTCCTCCAATAAGGCACTTTGAATCTCCATATACATTGATGTTTTTCCATCCCATTTCAAATATGAACCAGAGTAGTCCCCAGAGAGACATAGTCTCAGCTCTTGTATTAGTTCTCAGGACCCCATGCCAAGAAAGTGTGTGACAAGAATGTATGTCCAACACAATGACAACGCTACATCCACAGAAGCCACGTTGTGATGCCCCATCGAACGAAGCAACTGACAAGGTGATAGATGGGCCAGCGTTGTGCCTATCTAATTTTCTGATATATGAATGTTGAGTAGTCGATCCCTCCAACCAGATGTTCACCTTTTGACAGATTTGGTGTACATCAATCAGAATGCCTTCAAATATAAAGTAGTTCTTGGCTTTCCATATTTCCTAGATTATGAACAATGGAACAACCGCCAAATAGGATGATATTGTGCACCATATTGTAAATTCTTCCTGCAGGTTAGTAGGAAAAATACATGGACATTTCCATAAACTAGAAATCCTCCCCCAGATATAAGATGTAACTATGCACTGAAAGAAAATATGATCAACATTTTCAGAATTGCATCTACAGAAGAAACATATGTCGGATCCCGGGAAACCACGTTTGACCAAATTATCCCAAATCAAGATTTTGTTTTTCCACACCAACCAGTTGAATAAAATGACTTTGATGGGAATATTCAGATTCCATACCTTGTAAAACCAAGAGTGTAGTTGAGTATTGAGGCCCGAAGAGATCAGTGAACTATAAGTTTCCATGACCAAGGGCATCCTGTTATGTATCTTCCCTCTGCAAGTCATAGAGTCTCCCCGATTACTATGAAGTAGACCAGCCTGACTGAGGGAATCTGTGTATTCTCTCCAATTCTGTTTCGCTTCTTGTGGCATCCCCAATTGTCTCATGGTCTTCTAGATGGGGCATCCATGTTGTATTCTTTGAATAATTTGACATTAGAAGAAAACACCTCTTCTGCTTATACAGTTCAACGTATGCTCCTCCAGAATCTGTGTACCTACCATTCCTTTAACATTGTCACTTTCGATCAAAATCTTTTCCCCATTGCCAAATTCCCATGCTAATATCAATCTCCATGGAGGGATGATTTTTAGGAAACCTCTCCAGATAATCGACCCATCCTTTCTGAATGTCTATGTGTTTCTATATATGGATTCCATATTTTTGTTATGCAAGTACTTCAAATGTAGGATGTCTTACCATATGCCCCTACCTGTAATAGCTCTCCAAAATGATTTGGTGAGAAGTGTTGTACCAAAGTTATGTTTTTCTAATAGTCCCCATCCACCCATCTCTTTGGGTTTTCTAATCTCGGTCCATTTACACAGATTCATTTACTAGTGACATCCAACCCTCGCCAAATAAAGTTAGTCATGATAGAGGTGATCTTTTGGACAACAGAAGTAGGAATCTAGAATAAGTGTGCCCAATATACAAATATTTGATGGAGTATATCCTGAATAAGTATGTATATGCCCCCCATGGATAAAAATCTATGCGTCCAATTTGTAAGTTTCTGCTTGTAATTTTCAATTAGCCATCTCCAGTCTGAACTCTTATAATAGCATGGCTTGATGTTGAAACCAAGATAGTGGATCCCGTTTTGTAGTGGTGCAATAGCGACCCCAAAATTCTCTGAGATATGTTCAATAGCCTCCAAATATCCTGCAGAATAGTAAAAAGTGGATTTGCCACCATTTTTTTTAGACCAGATGCTTCCCCAAATCTAGAGAAGATGTAATACAAAGCTTCCCATTGAGCTCTAAAAATGATACTGAAAGTTAATATATCATCGACAAAAATAGATGAGTAATCTTAATGAAATTATTAATCTAGATTCCATGGAAGATATTGTAATACTGAGCTTCTTTAATTTTAAGACTAATCCCATCCATAACAAGTAGAAAGATTAGGGGAGAGTGAGAACATCCATGTCTGAGCATGTGTCTAGCCTCGAAGAAATTAGTTGGAAAGCCGTTGATAATCACTGCAAAGCATGCGGAAGTGATGCAAGCCATAATCCATTTTACGATATGAATCCTGAGTCCCACCTTATGTAATATGAGCATGATGAATGACCCATTAGGGGAATTTTGAGGTCTAAAATGGGCCTCCCAAGGAAGTTATAAAATAATAGTGAAAATAATAAAATAATATTATATTACATCATCAAATTTTAGAGGGAAAAAAGAAGAAACTACTTTTTCAACTTATCTCCCTATGAGTTTACTCAAATTTTGAGCAGGAACACTCGTTCGATGCAGAGCTTGATTCATCATCCAAGGAGTACCATGTTTCATACTTTCGATGGGCCCTGCTACCTAAATACATGAAAACGTGATTGCAATCACATTTTTCATGTATTTCTCATTTTTCGTGTAGCAGGGTCCATCAAAAGTAGGCAACATGGGTAACCTTTGGATGAGGAATTAAATTTTGCATCCAATGAGTACTCCTGCTTGACATTTGAGTAAAACATTAAGGAGATAAGTTGAAAATACGAGTTGAAAAAATAGTTTTATTATTTTATTATCTTTTTACTTTTTTACTCAAAAAATGGTGAATCATCCCCATGGTTGATATCATCATCTTGAATCCTGTTGGTTCTTATAAAGTTTATTTTGGTTGTACATTTTTCTTAGGAGGCCCATTTTAAATCTCAAAATTCCCCTATTGAGTCCACATTGTCAAAGACTCTGTGTAGGTCGATTTTCATCACCGCTACATCTAATTTCCTCAAATGAGTTGTATGGATGGCTTCCTGACCCACACCAATAATGTCATGTATCTGACGGTCAGTGAGGAAACCAAATTGTTCTTCCGATATGTGATTTGACAATACCCCTTTAATATGTCTCGCAATCACCTTTGAGATAAGTTTGTAGAGGATACTGCAGAGTGAAATAAGTGAGATAAGCCTGAAGTCAATCCCATAAGGTATTAGGAGAGGTTTTCTCCGGAATCAATATGAGAAATATGGAATTGATTGAACCAATAATCAGACCTCCTAGTCTTTCCTCCTCAACGATATTCAATATACTAATGCCAAATAGATAATAAAAAAAATGTAAATAGAATTCTACAGTCCATCCATTTAGACCAAGGCTTTTGTCCTTTGTAAATGAGCACAGAGTTTGTTCAATTTACTACAGCGTGACCGACTTGTAAATTTCCTGATTTGGTTCACCATCGAACATGGTGGAACATTGACTGATAGACCATAATTGATCTCCATAATCGACCTCACATCTGGCAATATAGAAATCTTCAAAAAAACATTACATCTCTTTCGATGTCCTTGGTGGTGTTGTATATGTTTTCATATGTGGATTCTATCTGCCATTTAGAATTGCAATTTTTCCAATGGGAAGCATATTTATTAAAAAAATTGTATTTCGATCACCATCCCTCATCCATGTAGCTCTTATTTTTAGGTGCCAGGTGACATCCTAAATGTGAAATCTATTTTTTCTTCTCCTCCAATTCTGGTAGTGGATCCAAATCCTATTGTGTAGGGGGATTTGATCGACTGACGCTCCGAGATCCGCAATCAATCTTGTGATTTTTCGCAACTCAACAATCATGTGTTGTTCCTTTTTTCTCTCCCATGTTCTAGTCCTTTATTTAATGATATTTAACTTGTATACCAATATGTGCGTCTCAGATACAACAGAGTGTCCAGCCAATTCAGACCAGAGCGAGTGAAGGAGATTATTATAATCAGAGTCCTCCAACCAGATTTTGTTAAATTTGAAGGGAATCCATTACCAGATGTTCTCCATCTGCCACTTTAATAATATAGGAGAATGGTCACAAATGTATGTTTCGTGGATAGTGGACTGGAGATGTCCCAACCGTTCGAATAACTCCTCTTTGATTAGGAAACGGTCGAGCCTTTTGCCAATGTAACAGCCACCCGCTCTCCTGTTGGACCATGTTGGACAAAGGGTAGAGGGGAAAATATCAACTAAATGACAATCTCCAAAATGATTGTCACTTGTCTTCCAACGGATCAATCCTGCAGTGTTTTCCCCATGATTCTTGCATCAATAATGTAGAGTTGATGTCCCTGGCCAAAATAGAGATCTTTCTCGACAAAGAGCATACATATTTAGTATGTGTATGCGACCATGGAAGCCTCGAAGAAAACCAGTGAGTAGGATGAGGATGCCAACAAATAAACTGAATGCATGGAATCGTGCCATTTTGGATCCCATAGTGCAATGGTACCACCCGATGTGCCAGAAGAATCCACAGTTGTTATATGTCAAAAAGGACAGACTTGTCTAAAATATAGCATGGTCAGTGAGGAATCAACCAAGGATTCTTGTATGAGAATGATAAAAGGATGAGTTTCCCAGATGATATTTATGATTCCCAACTGCTTGGAGTGGTTCCCCAAGCCCCTGATATTAAATCAGAGGATACCCGTCATGGAGGCAGGGTAGCGGGTTGCGAAGCTTCAAAAGTGCCTGGGGTCGGTGGAATGTATGATATGAACCTCATATAAAGTCGTAGAATCCTGGAATTCGAGATAATCTGGGCCAAAGCGACAATGAAAGTGTCAGCTACCTTTACGATGTTGTTTCCTGACAATGATGTTCTTAGCAGAGCTACTGATAATAGGAGAGGATCAGGCAAATTCGTCCTTGTGGATGGTAAGAGCATGGATGTTTAATTCAGGATTGGTCATCAGAAAATCTAAATCGCTCCCAATCGAGTTGTGTGGAGAATCTAAAGTAGGGTCAACCATGAAGGAAGGTTGTGCGGGGGGCGGGGGGGCGCAGCTGATTCAAGAGGGGGCATAGAGGGTTGTCCACCTTCGAGTCAAGACGTGAAGCAGGTGAAAGTGATGCAGTGAGGGTAGGGAAATAAATCTGCTCTGTAGGGGTGTGCCCAGCATGAGTGGAAGAGTAATAATCAGACTTGGGAGGTGACCAAGAGTAGTCCAGGGGGAGAGGGAGATGTCAGAATTAAAGGAGCTGAGGAGGAAAAATAGTGTGTTTGAGGATGAACAATACTTGGTGTAGAGTCAGATGGCTCAAAGTCCTAGCGCATAGGAGCAACATCCAATTTGGTCCTCCTCTTGAAACAGTAATAACCCACTACCCATTTCATTGGATAATCCCGCATCAGGTTACCCGTCTTGTGGCAGAGAATGCATCTAAAGGTTATGCCCCAATAATTGGTATGCTGACGAAAATGAATCAGTCCTTATTCCAGATCCAAGGATTCAAGGAGTCCACCTGAGTAATGTATATCCAATAGAATCCATGCAACACGCTTATCCCTCATGCTCATGACTTTGGGATCAACATAAATAAATCTTCCAATGTTGTTACCAATGGCAATCAAAGCTTTCTCTCATCAAGAATTCAAGTGGCAGTCCCGACAATTTGACGAAGACTATCTCGTTCTTTGGGGTGTGTAACAGAGAATTGTATCAAATTCTATAGCGTAGGCCAATAAAGAATGGTGAAAATGATAATACCCTCACCAACCTCCAACGGTACTCGGAAGCGGTCGAGCACGAGAAAATAAATGTCAGATGAAAACAAATACCACTCCAAATTAAGAAAGGTCAGAGAATCCCCAGATATATGTCCGGATGAGTAGGTGGTACAGGAATGAGTAGGTGGTACCCTTTTGAAGAGGAATACATTATCACATTATTTAAAATTTAAAAAATTATAAATTAATTAAATTATAACTTTATTATTATTATTTATAAAAAAAGTTAATATATAAGTTAAATATATAGACATTTAGAAATATATGGAACAAGATTTTTAACCATGGAGATTTACCCCTACTTTATTGTGTAGATTTTTAATTTATAGATAGGCTTTGACACAATACCACATCTTATTAATACCACGTGTCCAAAAAATGATATCTCTCTTCATATGACACTTGTTAATATGACACATTCATAACTACTTTGGAGATAAATCTCAACCTTTGATTTGTGTATCCCATCCACTCCCTCGAGATGAAAAAAGATCAAAAAAACATGGAAAATCAAAAGTACAAGAGGGGAATTCAAGAAATGGATCTCTCAACACAATAGATTTATTCTATTTTTTGATGAAGTAGTGAAAGGAAACTTAGGGGCAACAAGAGCGGGGGGTGGGCGGTGATTATTGATCCTGAGGTTAATTTGGAAATCAAATCCGCCTAGGGATAAGTGACCAATAATGTCGTTAAAGCCTACGCTCTCTATCAAAGAATAAACCAATAAGTGAATTTAAACATTCAATATACCATAGTGATTAAGGATTTGATTATCGTTCTATCCATGGTTCTATATAGATATCTTCCTAATGATCTCAAACTCACTCAAATTATCAAAAATATATTTAACATTATTTTCCCCATCCCTTAAAAGAAATACTTCCATGTCTTAAGAGAGAACAAATCAATAGTAGATGAACAATCCAATCTTGTAGCTACTCTCCCCAAAGAGAATTAGTCTACCAAGGGCAAACTCGAAGGGCCCCTCTTCCCAATGAAATACATTAACCATATTGGGTGCAAGTTTGTAAATATAAAAGATACAATCAAGGAGCCCACACCCCCGGTGCCTCACATCCCCACATGAGGATCACATGTGGCATACATTACATGAGTACAATTCTACTGTAATCACCCCCAACCTCTTCACCATACTTTGATCAAGACAAATTTGAGAAATGATCAATAAAAGTGGATTAGTACGTATTATGAGAGAACCCCCCACCCCCCAACATGATTTCAGAAACAAAGGAAGATATTGTTGTCATGGATGTTTGTAGGTGGTTGGAGAAGTTCGTAGGAAATATACACCATCAAGGTATGCTTTATAAAGTTGTTTTTTGGGATTTATTTCACCCTGGCTCTATCATATTGAATTAGCACCCCATCTTGAATTAACACCCCCATGTAGTGTTTCCATTAAAAGTTATCTTCCTGCTCCCTTCATCCCAGTTCCCTATCTCTTAGTGCTTTTGTCTCTATATTCCCTTAAGACCTCCTACACTTTGTAGAGGCTCTTAGTGGATGTCATTTCCCTTTGGTTTGATGTAGTCCTCCTTGTTATCTTTACTACCCTTCTCAATGGTCTCAAACCCGACTCTCTGGGTCCCCTTCTCACTACGTTCCTTGGAAGTTTTGGTTTTTGTACCCTCATGTGACCAACTTCTCTTTCCCTATCTCAAGCCTCTCTATATCTAGATGGCCGACTCGAAAGGGATATTGTTTCTTATCAATTTGCTGATTATAGTTTTCATGACTGATGGAGGAGCATTACTCAAGTTAATTTCACTAACATTCAATACTCCTATACGTAGGGTTGAGCTGAGCATTAAACTATGTGTCCCCTCCCATTATTACTAGGTAATTATATAGAATCAACAATTAATTTCTCTAGATGAACACAACAAAGATCATTGTTCCAAGTCACGTCTTCATGATACATCCCTCACTATGGAAGGAAGCATTCAAGGAAAATATGATCTATGGTCTCCTGAATTTTTTTCCATAGAACACATTGTGATGGGCTCTAGATCGCTCACTTTGATATATTTTCCTCAATCAATATTCTTTTATGAGCCAAGTCCCATCAAAAAGCATTGATCTTGGTGAGGCATACTGGATTCTAGATTTTTCCCTAGATCCTTGAATGTGTAGATGATTTTCTGAGATTTGGGAGGAAGACATACCCTATTTTTACTGAGTATGGATCCTGACCCCAGTCTCGTGAATCAACTTCTTCGACTAATCTTAGTGCACAACCTACTTTAAATGTTTCCAATTCTTTGAATGCTCTATTCAGTCTATTTGGAATATGGCCTTAATTCCCATAATACCAAGTGTCATTTATCGACCAAGTTGTGACATCGTCTAACATATATTTTTGTTATACGAGATCCAATCTAAGTGGGTGCGAAGGGAGAGAGTTAGGCCTCAAGGAGGACCCCACATGATACTATCATTTGAAAGGATAATTTTCTTTCCATTTACTGGGATTCGAGTTAATACCAAGTGCAATCTGTGGACCAAGTTGTGACATCCTATAACATATATTTGTTGTTAGAAGAAATCCAATCTAAGTGTGGGTGAAGGGAGGGAGTTAGGCCCCGAGGAGGACCCCCCATGATACTATCATTTCAATGGCTAATTTTCTTTCCATTTACTGGGATCCGGGTTAATTTGGAGAGGATCAAAGGAATATACACTTCTATGATTTTTAATATATGATACTTGCCTCTATTTGGGAGTGGTTGAAGAATGCAAGAGTATATTTCTCTGAAAAAATATTTGTAAAGAAGAACCTATTTCCACCAATATTGGTTTCCAGTTATTAGGCCCTAGACAAGTTTAGCTCCTATCACAATGTTCATAAGGGTGGGATCTATCATCTAATTTATTAAATGATAATTTTTGGAATTTTTTTTTCCACCTTTCTAGAGGAATTTTATGATTACATATGCCATTTTTTGTTTAATAGTCATAGGAGTTAAAAGGACATATAATTGATAAAGAGGGAGCGCTAAGAGGACAACTTTATTAGGATTATCCTTCCCGTGGGATTTAACCAATAAGCTCCCCATTTCTCAAATTTAGATTTAAAATTTTCAATCATGTTGTTCCATGAAGGTTTGGGGAAGGGTTTTAGGCATATGGGTATCCCCAAGTATTTCAAATATGTCCAAAATATCTACTTGATATGCCAAGGATATGTAGAATTCTCCCTTGCAAAGCTCTACCAGTATTCTAGCTATAAAGGTGATTTTTCCCTTCATTGGTTTTACCTCTTAAGACTACCATAAATTCATCAAGAATGATTCTAAATATTCATGCTACGATTTAAGAAGCCCCCTAACAAAATTGTGTAATTAACAAACTGAGAGTGATTGATATTTCTAATACTCGCTAGAAATCAAATTCCAAGGAGGTGATTGGAAAGGCAATAACGTTCTAGACATCTACTTTAAGAATATGCCATAAGAATGGAAAGTATATGTGAGAGGGGACATCCTTGTCTTAGTCCAAAGTAAGCTCTAAAGAAGTTCATAGAGCTTCCATTGACCAAAGGGGCAATCCAAGAAGAGGAAATAAAAACTTTAACTCATTTTAAGAATTCTTCAGCAATCCCTTTTTCTCGAGAACTAGGAAAAGAAAGGAGTGTCTCACTCAATCAAAGGAGTTTTCCAGATCCATATTAATCATCATTCCTTTGTCCCCTCTAGAATTGTTGCAGTGAATTTCTTCTTGGACAAGGAAAACACTATCCATAATTTGTCTTTTCTTGATAAACCTTGCTTGATTTTCTAAAATAAAATTGGGGAGGAAAGGTTTCATTCTTTGTGCCATAATTTTAGTAATTATTTTATATAAGAAATTTCGTAAGGAAATAGGATGGAACCTTTCAAATGAATAAGGATTTACCACTTTTGGGACCAACACCAAGAAGGAGGAGTTGAGAGCTCCACCCATTCTTTTAGACTTTTGGAAAAATGAAATCATCCTACAAAAGTCAAATTTGATCACATTCCATAATTTTTGGAAAAATGAGTCGATGAACCTATTAGGTCCTGGAGACTTATCTGATTCAAAGGTCCAAATCACTTCTCATATTTCTTCTTAAAATATAACTTTCATGAGTTTTGTGTTGATCTCTGGTGTGACTAATTGGGGAATGTGGTCCAAGAAATTTGATTCTCTTTGAGGTGGTACCTCTCCTTCGTCCTTATAAAATTTTTGAAAGAACAATAGCGCCTCTTCTATTATTTTATCAGTGTTTGTAATAACATTTCCATTCACCTTAATTTGATTGACTCTATTTCTATGCTCCATCATTTTTGTTTTCTTGTGGAAAAAAATTGGTGTTCTTGTCTCCTGCTTTTAGCTAGAGGCTTCTTTATTTGAGTCTCTAGAGCTCTGCTTCACCTTTTAACTTATTATGCATGCCTTCATAAATTGCTTTTTCTTTGAGCAATAACTCCTTGGTCACTAAGAGGTCTTAAATTTTCTAAAGATCCTTCGCGAATGGATATTGAAGGAGAGGAGCTCCCATCGATTTGGATTTTGATCAATCTCGAATCCGTTCCTTTATTTCTTGTTTTATACCTTTTATTTTTTCTCCTAGATGTGTATAGGAGATCCAATGATCCATCTGGACTAGGCACCACAAAGGCATTGAATTTTGTCTCATTCACCCATAAAGGTTTATATTGAAAGGGAATGGACCCTTTTTTTATAGCCATTCGATGGTCAGCTTGATTGCATGATGTTTAGAGCCCCCCGTGCCATATGGGAGGAGGATAATGAGAAATGTTGATCAAGAAAGTCATTGCCTACCAGGAATTGATCTAGCTTGACTGCTATGAACCTTGGGGTTTGATTCTATTATTGCTCCAGGTGTATTTAGATCATTTAGGTTTTACATCAAAGAGGTCAAGCTCATAAATGAGTTCCTCCATCCTTTATTTGGATTGATCTTTGATTGAACCTCCTCCTTTCTTCTCCAATTGGTGAATAGTGACATTAAAGTCCCGCCCTATAATGATACTAGTATTCTGGAGCCAATATTTCTTTCCTAGAAGGGATCCCCAACATTCCACTTTGTCTTAATAATTGTTGGGCATATATATGTTGAAGATGTTACACATTTTCCCCAAGAAAATATGAAATAGTTTTTCATTTATCTAATGCAAAGTTTTCTCTTCAAAGATCAAGTGAAAGAGTGATGTGGACTAAATGGAGCAAAGGCCCCCAAATGTTCACCTGCTTTTATTTATGATTTGTCCTTAGTTGAGATGGAATTTTCATGTGAGTCCATCCTTTCCTGAGGGTATTCATATCCCTCTTCATCTCCTGATTCATGTGTTTCCATCACATTTTGGATTGTTTGGGCATCCTCAAGACCATACATGCCTTTTGTATTGGATTTTAGACATACACACACAAAAGAAATATTACACAGAAGGAAAAATAACTGAAAGGGAAACTAAAAAAAACACATAGCAAGAACACAAATGATTTACGTGGTAAAACCTTGACAGGGTATCAAGGAAACATCCACGGGGCAAGGGATTGGATATCTATTAATCAAAGATGATTCTCCATCATACAAGCCTCTCGGGACATCCCAATTAATATGGGATTCTCCTTCATTACATAACTCCTTCTAGTATGAATCTCATTATAATAAATAACTGACAGTAATTTACAAATTTATCCATGATTACATTTTGTTGTCATATTTCAACATTTTGTATCTATATTTCCACCTATCTCCTATTGTACAATTTCCTTTGGTTTTTCTTGTGGGTGTTGAGACTCACCCTCAACCTCTTCAACTCCAAGGATAAAGAACATATTGCTAGGATATGGATTTGATTATTTTTCTCTCCCTCCTTCATCACATTAGTGTCTTACCTATGAGGAGGGGTGGGAGGTTTCTATCCTCATTCCTTTCACTTCGATTGGGGTTTTGGCATGGTTCATTTTTTATCTTTCGCTGGATCTTCCAATTCCCTTATTCTTCTGGAGGAGAAGTCGGTCCTTCCTTCTAATGAAATGTCCCAGTGAAGTGCTCATATTCATGGCAAAAACAACAATTAAATGGGATTTAGTCATATTCTACTGGTTGAATGAAGGACCAACCATCTAGAGAGAGTTGCACCACATCAGGAAAACATTTTTCAAGATCAACTTCAATAAAAATTACTACACCAACATACATTGGTTCTCTTAACTCATATTTGTCGATGCATTTGCTAAGGGAATTTCCAATATTTCAAAGGGTTTAGGAAGATGAGGTAACTTCACCCAGAATGGAATTACTAAAGGAGCATTATTTATAGGATTGAAATATAAGGTACATATATCTAGATAGAGACCTTGAGCTCCCATGAAGTAAGGTCTATTCCTAAATATGAGATCTTTGTCCTCCTTTAGCTCAAAAAAGAAAGTGTAAAAGCCTTTTTCACAATGAATAGTTTCAATCTAACCTTTAAAAAGAGGCTTCCAATTTTGATCAACTCATTGTCAAAGAGTTCTTGGAGATTGCTAGATCCCCATGAACTGATCCACTAATCCTCTTTCATCCAGAAAGATATAGCCGAAGCCATGGATTTTGCAAGGTTGACTTGGACCTTTGGAATGTTCTCCAGTTTCTTCATAAATCGTTCTTGTTTCTTCATAAATCCAAGTTTTGAAATTTTGTTGCATTAGGGGAAAGAGTGTGATTAGGGGAAGAGGAAGGTGGGATACCAATGACTCCCATGGAAGTTGAAGCCATTGGAAAACCCTATCAAGGTCAATGGATAGTGCTCAAGAGTCACGACAATACATTGGAAGCCATTGGAGAGATTAGTGCCTACTATTTTTCTGTGGGAAACTCTATTGATGACGTGATTAATGTTGAATATTCTATAACTTCCTCGAGTACTCGATGCTGCAACATCTGTTACAGGTTTGGATTTTTACAAAATGAACCCTAAAGTAAACATGTTTTCCCCCACAATTATGGAGCAATAGAAGTGACAGATTTGTACAAGGACCTAGGAGTCTAATTCAAAATACAATAATACTAACAATTCTGTTGAAAGCGATCTATATCGAATAGTAGGTTCACATCACACAATACAAAATGCATACCTCTACATCACAAAGTACAAAAATATACCTATACATAGTATCTCCTATTTGAAGACTATTATATACGACAAAATATCAGCCCAAGATTCTAAAAATTGCTAGAGGATACCATCTAACAATTCAACAGTTGGAAATCAAGAATGAAAATCCACGAGAACTTTCTTTTATGGTCAATTAAATGGTATATGGAAAATCATTGAACTTATTTTGCAGTGGATTTAGTTCCAAAATTAGCACAAAGAGAGAATTTTATTTTTCGCTTCATAATGGTCTACTTTACTTGACAACATAACCTCTTTCATATTCTTAAAATATTACTTGTATCAACACACTTTGTAAATCACAAATGATTAGACCCTAAAAAAAAAATGAAAAATCCCAAAATTATAACCAAGCTTACTATAAAAAATTTGGTGCTATTTATCTGCAATCTTAAATTTCAGTTCTCTCCCTGTTGAATATAGTGTTTTTTTTAATCGCAGGAGAATTAGTAGACATGTCACTTGTTACTGAGGAGAGTTGGGATAAAGTTAGTGAGATTGGCATTATACTCCTAAGTCTTGTTAGACTTGTAAACAAAGTTTCAAACCTGGGCGGAGCCCCTATATTATTTGACACATGCATCCTATGTAGGACTTTTCAACCTAGCCTAATATGCTAGAACACAAACTATGTTAATCTTCAATTAAGAACTTCCATATAGTTAATATTGATGGCACATGACTTCTTATCTCTTCAACTTTTATGTATAGAAAGAATAATGTCGTATTTTATTCACAAAACCTCTATTTTTTATTGTTGTTCTAACCCATCACTGACATGGAAGAGACATCTAATGCAAATCATAAACCTCCTTTACAAATACAACAAGAATGATTTAGAAGTATTCATCAACCTTGTTCTTCCTCTTGTTCCTAATCTCCCAGGACTTATTCATACAATCATGCACCTATAAAAGACAATTTTGCGAACAAGAAGAAAATAGTACCTATTCGTAATTTTAAAAAACTTACAAAACTTCTAACAACAAATCTCTTGAATGTCTTGGCACCAAAAAACACCCCACAAGTATCCCACCTACTAAAATCTTTTTTAAGATCACCCATTGAAATTGTGTTAGCCTATTGTCTACAACTTTTGGTTAGAAACCATACAGGTGCAGAGTATGAAAGATTAGAAACATAAAAAACACCCATAAATACTTAGTTGAACTGTCTAACAAATCAATAAATTACAAAATTCACTAAAAAAATTATCCAAAATACCAAAAATCCCATAGAATCAAAAAGTAAGTATACATCTAATATACAACTGTAATACTTCATCCTCTAACTTATTAGGAAAGTTGGTCACATTTGCTCTTCAGGTCTACTCGACCTGCTTCTCTCAAACAGACCAGAAGCACAAGGGGTGGTGGTCCTGTTATCAGAACTGACTAAAGGCTCAAACTTCTTCGTTAAGCAATTACATATAATTGTAAAACATGCTCACTCACTACCCACCATAGTTACCAAATTCGGCGGAATTATCAAATTGAAAAATTCCACAATTCGCCCGTTCGATTCGATTCGGCCATTAAGTTCGATCCGATACTTGGGGATGGTTGGAGATTCCGTTTACAGTCCCATTCACGGTTGCTGATGATGTTTGGGCATTTCATGGCGTCGTTCCTAGTAACCGTGGGTTTTCAATAATGCATTCTACATATGTATATTTATAAACATGAGGATATACCAATGCCCATTGGTTTCGATTAAGAATGGCCACTTGTAATCTTAGATCTATATATGTACCATTTTGATAATCAAAATAGGCAAGTTATATCAATATTATTTGATAAAAAATTTAGACAGGTAAATAAGTATGTAACATTAGTAATTAATTCTAACCATATATATCGAATATCTTTAATACAATGATTAATTATCTTCAATAATATTTTTAAATGAAATATTTACTTAAATTTATGATATACCATAATAATTCGATAGATAAACATTGTTATGTAGAATTTCAAATAATATGTGACATTATAATGATGTTAAAATAATTGTTATTATTTATATTTTATGATTATATCACTACGAATAATTGTTATTTATATTAGGTTAGTAGGTTGATCTTTGTGACTATGATTATATATTATTAAAATTAGAGATATGTTTTAGTAGTAACATTAAGTTATAATTTGATGGGAAAATTACGTCTCAGAAGGAGCTCTGCAAGTGCGGCGCCTTGACCTATCAATGGAGTGATGGGTCGGCATTGTACTCGGTTGCTTGGGCCCCCGCGGCGTGACTTCGGCCCCTCTGGTTGGGATTTGGCCTCCTTCTCTGCTTGTTTAAGCTTGGTGTGCATAGTGTTCAGTTCTTTGGCAGACACATTGTCAGTCTGTTGGGGCTCTCCCAAAGCCTGCTTCAGAGTACCTGGGGTTGGGTGTCCTCCTTCCAATGACGAAACCTTCCCAGGAGGCATCACTGTTTGCGGAGATCGTTGCCTTCAACATATTGGTGGCTTTAGCTCCAAAGTTCTGCAAGCAAGGTGAGTCTAAGTTTGTGAAGAAGGTGACAAAGATCCCCAACATTGAGATATGTGTCCCACATGCCCGCTTCCATGCCCTGCAGCTGGCTGATAGGGGTCTCATTGGCCAGTTCATGGGCCTTTGGCCATCCCTTTGAACGGTAAAGGCCTAGGTTGAGAAGAACTAGAATCCTCTTATTAAAGGTATCATCATCTCCTCTTTTTGTGGTAAAGGCTTTTATAATTTTTACTTTGAGAATATAATGGATCGAAATTTAATGTTCGGGAGTGGTCCACATTTTATGGGGGCTCAAGGGCTTTATCTAGACTTTTGGAGTCCTAGCTACAACCCGAAATGTGATGTTTCTTCATCAGTTCCGGTCTGGGTGAAGTTGCCTTACCTTCCCCTTTATTGTTGGAATGATGCGACTTTCAGACTCATTGGGAACTCCCTCGGGAGGTATATCGATTGCTCTTAGCCAAAAGATGGCCTCTTCTCATGTGCCAGGATTTGTGTGGAGGTGGATTTAGAAAAAGGTCTCCCTGTAGTTGTCAATATGTGTATTGATAGTTGGACACATGTACAAGAAGTCGACTATGACCAACTACCCTTTAAATGTAAGTTATGCCATGAGTATTGGCACTTTGCAAAAGGTTGTCCTAAAAGTTTGGAATCTTTGGATAAGCAGTCTAGGGACCCTAAAGATCAATGGTGGCAGGTTGAGTGACGTAAGTCTTTGAATTTTTCGGCTTATACCGACCCCCCTGGCTCTGTTCCGATCTCTAAGGTGGTCGAGCCCACCCCTCTATCAGGCACGCCTGATGGGGGTGGCTCTGATCTGGTGTCGGAGAATCATTTTGGGATTTTTGGCTCTACTGTTGTAGCGGAATGTTCAGTTCCCTCCTCCCCCTTCCATCCTCTTAGGAGGCCCCAGCCCCTCGATATTCTCCCCTGGCCAGCCCCCAAAATGTCACAAGGAGTCGAGCTCTTGCCTGAACTCAAACAGTAGTTCTGAAGAATCATCAGAGGAAGAGGAGGACGTGGATGGATTCCTGACATCTATGAAATCTCTGGGGCCATCCACTTAATTGATTTATGCATATGACAGACTGGAGAGTGCAAGAATGAATCAACCAGTAAAAAAGGGGAAGAAAGCAGGAAAAAAAACAAATAAGGAAGTTAGAAGGGAGAAAATAGAAAAAGACAAAGAGTTGGGAGTCTAACACACTATTCCTCATCAGCTAGCAGGTGCAAGGAACAAAGGAAGGGGGGGGAGGGGAATGAAATAATATAGGCACTGGCAAGGCGGTGGGGAAACAAAAAAATTGATTAATGAATATCATCTCCTGCAACTGTAGGGGACTGGTATCGGTAAAAAGAATAACAAAAATAAAATCCCTAAGACTAGAAGTCACCCTCCTACAAAATACCAAGTTGGATGAGTAGTCTCTCAACTCAATTAAAAATAAGATTTGGAGTACTAGCAATCTTGAAACAGTCAATTCAAGAGGAACATCAGGTGGCCTCTATACAACGTGGAATCCAACGAAATTGCAACTAGTAAGTTCTCTAAAAACTACTCATTGGATAACAACTATTTTTAATATTATAGAAAAACAACAACTCTTCATAGTGATCAATGTATACATGCCCACTCACTTCCAGGAAAAACAAGAATGCTGGAAATCCCTGATGGAGTTAAACAGTATAAAGTTTGGGCATAACTATATTATTGGAGGAGATTTCAACACAACAATGAGAAATCATGAAAAAAGAAGGGGCTCCATTGTTCATGACGCCCTACAAGAGCATATGGAGGACCTCATCTTAACCCTGAATCTCTTTGATGTAAAACCCCAAAAAAATTGTATAATTGGACCAAAAAAAGGAGTAGGAGTGAACCACATTACAGCCTGGCTGGACCAATTCCTAGCCGCAGACAATCTCCTAATCCTAAATTATAGCCTCAAATATTCTATTCTCCTGCGGTCCGAATCTGACCACCAGCCGATAACTTTGATTATCTCCCAACCCTTGGATCTGAGCCCAATCCCCTTTTGCTACTCTCCCCTATGGATGGAAGTCCCCAATTTCTTGGAGGTGGTCTCCTTTTCATGGTCGGGGTGGATAGAGGGAAGCCTAATAACCATCTGGGAATCCAAGATCTGCCGACTGAAAGGAGACATTAAAAAGTGGTTAAAGAAAAACAAATCAAATAGGAAATATAACATCAAAGAGATGGAAGAAAAACTTGCTTTAACCCAGGGACAATTGGTATCAATGTTGGTACAAAAACTAGACTTCCATAAAGAAGCAAAATTTTTTAAGAACCTTCATACAAACCTTAGAAAGGAAGAGGAATATTAGAGACTAAAATCTAGAAATAACTAGCTGAAGGCTGAGGATAGGAACACAAAAATTTTCCACAAGAAAGCAAAGTTCATGGAATCAAAAAACAATATAACTCAGATAAATCATGCAGGGGAAACTATCAAGAATTTTGAAGAAATTAAGAGAGAAGTGGTAGAGCATTATGAAAATCTATATAAAAGGGACCATACATGTGATTTTTCCAACGAAGAATTCTTCCGTGATTGTATCCATGTGATGGTGTCAGAGGAAAGGAAATGCACTCTAATTTCCCCACCTAGGGTTGAGGAAATTCGAAAGATGATTTTCTCCTTCCCCCCCGATAAGGCATTAGGATTGGATGGATTCTCGGCTAGCTTTATCACTTCTTCTGGGGAGTTATAAAGAAGAACCTTTTCAGATTGGTGGGATACTCTTTCAAACGCTTCGCTCTGGGGGGTGGCATAAATTCCTCTTTCTTGGCTCTGATCCCAAAAGAATCGAATCCCTCCTCTTTCTTTAGATTCTATCCAATATCCTTCTGCAATGTCTCCTACAAAATGTTCTCTAAGTTGTTGGCCTATCGGCTTAAACCTCTATTGCGTTTTCTAATCTCTGAAAATCAAGGAGGGTTTGTCCTAGGTAGGAAAATATATGACAATATTATCCTTATCCAAGAAGCTCTTGATTCTAGTTGGCACAGGTGTGATCAAGGGATGATCATTAAGTTGGACATGGAAAACACTTGTAATCGGGTAAGACATGGATTCCTGATAAAAGTCCTTAAGAAAATGGGGTTGGATGATACTTTCATTAGATGGATCAGTCTTTGTATTAGTTCCCCTTGGATTGCTCTCTTGGTTAATGGTAGGGTGGCAGGCTTATTCAAAGCTTCGAGGGGCCTTCATCAAGGGTTCCCCCTCTCCCCTTTCCTATATATCATCATGGTTGATGCCCTAAGCAGGAAATTGGAACAAGAAAGAGAAATCCTCAACCTTCCGGGTATAAGTTACAAAGAAGGCATCAGAAGTATAAGTCATGGGAAATTCACAGATGATACAATTTTGATGGATGGAGCCTTGATCAGAATTGCTTGGCATTTCAAGAGAACCTTAGATAGATTCCTCAGTGCATCGGGGGGAGCCACTAGTGACAACAAAAACCATATCTAAAGCTAGAATATCTCTAGACAAAAGGATAAAAAAATTGAAGAAATCTTAGGGTTCAAAGCAGTCTGAGAGTGGAAAGAATTCAATTATTTAGGGATCCCTATATTTATAAGAAGATATACCCCCTATGCTTGGAAAAAATTGCAAGATAAAATGAAAACAAAAATTGTAAATTGGGGTGGGATATGGCTCAATTATGTAGGTAGAGAAATCCTTCTATATTCAATCCTGTTGGTGATCCCTTTGTATCAGTTTACAACCTTGTAATCCCCTGAGAGCATTTTGCATCAAATGGGAATGTATATAATAAAATTCCTATGGGAAGCAGGTAGAACAAAAACCAAAAAGTACTACTTAGTGAATTGGAAAATGGTTAGAGCCCTGAAACAAGATGGCGGATTGGGAATAAGGGATTCGATGTTAGCAAATATGGCAATGGGAGAAAAATTGTAATGGAATATGATCACAAATATGAATCAATGGTGGACTCGGGTCATAAGGGCCAAGTATTTAACTCAACATATTGATTGCAAGAGTCATGAGGTCCTTGGATTGGGCTCCCCACTATGGCGTTTGATTAACCCCTCCCGGGATATCATCAACAATAATCTAAGAAAAATATTGAGGAACGGAGTCTCCACCAAGATTTTTCTGGATTCGATTATGGGCCTCCAACCTCTGGAATCAGATCTTTCCTTGGTGGATCTTAAAGCCTTCATGAGTCAATGTGGGGTAGAGAATTTGGACCAGATTTCTGATTGGAATCAGTAGGGAGGCTGGAAGATAGAAAATATCTCAGAGGATCTTCTCCTCCAAAGTGATAAACTAATCAAGAATTTAAGAGGTTGTGCCCCCATTTATCTTATAGTGGCAGATAAGTGGGGATGGAAAAATTCTAGTTACATTGTCAAAGAAGGATATTCGCACCTGCCTTTAAATACCCAATTACCGCCTAAAACCTCCATTTGGGGAAAATCTGGAAAACGAATGTTATTCCAAAATTCATTTTTTTTCTGCTAGCTGATCTCGCATAAATAAATTATTACTGCTAGAAATCTTCAGAAGCAAGGCCAAATCGGCCCCTCAATATGCTCGTTATGTGAATCCACAGGGGAATCAATTCCTGACCTATTTCTCCATTGTCGGGTGGCTAAAGCAGTTTGGTCGGTGGTCCTTGGCCCACTATTCTGTAGAACTGCTTGACCTTCTGATCTCATGATGTTCTTTAGGTCTTGGCCCAAATGTTATTTGGGCTCCCTTCAGGCCAAAAGAAAATTCAAAGAAATCTGGTATGCTCTTCCTAAGTATGTCTGTTGGAAAATTTAGCTATCAAGGAACAAGGTTATATTCAAAAAGTCTTGGAAATCTACTGGGGTAATAGCCATGATAACCCTTTCAGCATATATGGAATTGCATAGACTAGAAATGGACCCCTCCTTGGATGAACTTGAATCCGCTTAGTTCACTCCTTGGGTTGGACCCTCGGCTCCTCAGCTCCCGTGTAGCAGTGTTCCCTCTCAAGCCTAGTGGATTCTAATATTTTCATCGGAACATCTAGCGGAATGGATCAAATCCTCGAATCAATGGACCCTTCAATTAGATGGAGCATCAAAAGGAAATCCTGGGGTGGTAGGAGGGGGAGTGATTCTCATTAGTCCTGAAGGTATCATCATAGATAGATATGGTTGGGGGGCTTGGAAGGAAGACAAATAGCCAAGCAGAAGCTTATTGTTTGTTTCTCGGTATAACGTTGGCTCAAAAGAAGGGCATTAGAAAAAAATAGGTCTTAGGGGACTCCATGTTGATCATTAGGCATATGAAGTATATTTCATCAACAAAAAACATCAACCTAAATAAAATTATCGAGAGATCCCAAGGGTTGATCCCTTCCTTTGATTTTGTGTCCTTTTTCCATATCCTAAGAGGGGATAATCAAGAATTCAATAAGAAGGCAAACCAGGCTTGCCGGTTGAGCAAAGAAAGAAGTATTGTGAATCAAGTCGAGGGTATGATTTTCATCCCCTAATTGCATTCATGAACTTCAAGATTGGGTTGAGGAAGTCATACTTGGTATAGCTAAGAAGTTAGCAAGTATTAACAATTTGGATTATGAAGTTAGTCTATAAGTTCTCCTCTCCCCACCGCCCCCTCACTTTCCCTCTCTTTTTGAACCCCCCTTCCCCTCCCTACCCCTCCCCTTTTATCTATTTAACCCTCCCTTCTCCATCCTCCTCCTTTCTCCTCCCTCTCTTCTTGTTATTCCTTTCACTTATTTCGTCCCTCCTACTTTCCTCTCTGTTATGTTACCCTCCCCCGATTCCTTCAATCCCTTGCACCTTGTTCCCTGTTGCATCGGTCCATGTGGGGCTTGGCCTGTCCTTGGGCCTCGTGGCAAGGGATTCCTCTATTTTTAGCCACGACGTATATGTGTTTTTCATTTTAGTATTACAGTTGTTCTTTGTAGATTATACAACGTGAATATCCAACCCCCACAACCTATATCATGGTGCAAAGGTTGATGCATCATCTCAAGTGATAGAAAGTTAATGGGGAATTCAGAGAAGCAATTAATTCCCTTGCTTAGAAATGCTTTATTCGCTTGTGGGAGGAAGGTTTAGATGAGAATGACGGACCAGGAGCAGAGCTCGGAAATAATAGATAATTGTTGGGAATTTAAGGAGGTTCATCGAGATTACAACTCTAGCAGTACCAGTCCACAGTACTACATCATCACTCAATCCTGCATATTCTATTTAATGAATAATAGTATGATCTCTTTCTATGGTTTAAAGTTATTTTCTGCTTAGGTGGCCTATGCGAAGGCTTAGCGGCTGAAGATGGGGTCTCTGAGTATCATTTGTTGGGTTTGTGTTGTAGCGCAGGACGTGAAGGCAGTTTTTGGAGGAGATAGTTTCAATATAGAAAATTCAAGTCTTGATTTTCAGTCGGTTGCCTGTTTGAGTGCGATAGCTAGTGTGAGGGTTGTTATTCTGAGGCTGTTATCCTACTCTACTGGGAGGGGGTTCTATAATAGAACCTCTGGGACACTTTAGAATTAGAGTTCGATGGGATCCTAGAGTGGTGGGTCACAAGTATACTGGAGTTGGGGGTGCATAATAGGGGGGTATGTGGAATCCTAGAGAGGCTTGTTAGTGGTAGTATGAAGAAAAATATGACTATGCACAACATTTGTGTTGAGGATAGCTCCCTGTCAGGCTCATGGGGCCATCGTAGGCCTAGGATAGTGGGGCTAAGGGTGGGTAATTCTCTGGTCAACGATAGCAACAGGCAGGCCTACAAAAAATGTGTGCATGATTACTTGGAGATACAAGAATGTTTGGATGTGTTGTAGAATTGCATCCATAAATAACAGCTGGATAATATGGCCATGTAGGAGTGGGAATTGGAGAAGAAGGAATGAATTCTCCAATTGGAAGATGAGGCGGATGTGTTGCACCAACAAATTGAGTAGTTGAAGCTCAAGATGGAGGAGAGCAGCAAGAGCAACGAATAAGACTCCACCGAGTTGGATCTGAACATCAACAATGAATAAGTATCCTTTGGCCTGGGTCTAAATAATCCAACACCAATGGATGTTTAATCTACTCTCTCTCTAGTTTTACAAATGATTTTGAATGGCACACTTCAAATGTAAATATTTATGTTTTCAGTTTTTTCGAATATATAGCTATAGGATCTCTGGAATGAGAATTTTTTGTAAAAATCAAAGTGAAAACCCTTATAGAAGGAAAGTGGAACAATTGATGTATCAACAACCCTCAGTAAGCTTGAAAATACTTTGTAAAATCCCGATTTTGCAAGCAAACGAGTGTGTTTATATATATATATAATATATATAATATATATAATATATATATATATATATATATATTCTGGTTTAAAAAAAAACATTAAGTTATAATTCAAATAATAGCCATGTCAAAAAATGTACAGTCTTAGAAAATTTGTAATTTTTTTAAATGCAACTCCAACATATCTGAATAGAAATTTACAGACACATACATATACATGGTTTATTACATTTGAGTTTGACACAATGTGCACAACCAACACAACTAAATACTTGACACTTAGATGTGATTTTCACAACTCAAACAACTATGTTACCTAAGAAATATACCACAAAGAGGGATGTTGCATATGGTATTAGAGTCATGCTCAACACATTAGGGCCTCAAAACCATTTATTGTTGTCCTCGTGAAAATAATATTGTTATAAAAACCAAATTAATTGAATTTGAATTGTCTTCTCATGCCTGGTAAACAATGACAAAAGAGGAAGGAGTAGTAGTGAAAGCAGAGGCTAGGGTGCACATCTACTTCTATCACCATAGCTTTCACCTTTGCACTCTCCATGAAGAGAGGAGGAATATTTCAAAGAACAAGGACAT
Source organism: Pinus taeda (assembly GCA_000404065.3). Lineage (NCBI taxonomy): Eukaryota > Viridiplantae > Streptophyta > Pinopsida > Pinales > Pinaceae > Pinus > Pinus taeda. The sequence goes on from APFE030353021.1 coordinate 131,962, forward strand.
GCACCTATTGGAGAAGTGATAACCATGATGCATTCATTCCAAGGATGTCAAATGCATTAATGAATAGATTGGAAAAGTAAGAGGGTCGAGTCTTAATGCATGCTAAAGGATCACAACATTATACAAATAACCATGCTCATAAAGAGCTAAAAAAAGGTTAAAATTTAGGTTCTATTAATGGATAGGTAAATGAAGCTTAGTTGTGAAATATGGAAATGTGCTTTGAAATAAGGGATTGCACATCTAGCCTCAAGGTGTGGATGGGTATACTCTAGATAAAGGGAAGTTCTTTATTGCAGTGGAAGACCCTATAATTAGAATTATGGATGGACATACATTTTAAATAATTCCACCCCTCAAAGTAATATATTATGAGACATCTAAATGCATTTATCTCTTTAAGAAAATATAGCATGATAATACTTGAATATGAGGTTAGATTTATGGAATTGATGAGATATGCATGTCATATAAACATAGAAAAATTGTGTGTTATATGTGTGTGTGTGTGTGTGTATGTGTGAATTTGACACAATGTGCACAACCAACAAAACTAATTACTTTGCATTTGACGTAATTTGCACAACTCGAAGAACCATATTATTTGAGAAAGTTAACACAAAGAGGGATGTTATATATGGTATTAGAACCATTCTCAACACATTAGGGACTTGAAACCATTTACTATTGTGCTCATTAAAATAATACTTTTATGAAAACCAAATTAATCAAACTTGAATTGTCTTCTCATGCTTGGTAAACAAGGACAAAAGAGAAAGGACGGATAGGGAAAGTATAGGCCAGGTTGCAAATCTACCTCTATCACCACAACTTTCAACTTTGTAGTCTCCACCAAGAGAAGAGGAAGATTCCCAAGAACAAGGGAATGTACCTATTGGAGAAGTGATAACCATGATACATTCATTCCAAGGATGTCAAATGCACTAATGAATAGATTGGAAAGGGAAGAGGATCAAGTCTCAAAGCATACTAATAGACTAAAATTATACAAATAACCGTGTTCATAAAGAGCTAGAAAGGTTAAATTTTCATGTTTTGGGGTTCTATTAATGGATAGGTGGATGAAGCTTGGTTGTGAAACATCGAAATGTTTTTTTTCAATAAGGGATTACACATCAAACCTCAAGGTGTGTATGGGTATATTCTATATAAAAGGAAGTTCTTTACTTTTGTGGAAGACCCTATAACCACAATCTGGGATGGACATATTTGAAATTTCATGGGAACCTATACAAGGAGATATTTAGAGAATTCTACCCCTCAAAGGAATTTATTAAGAGACGTCTAAACGAGTTTAACTCATTAACACAAAATAGCATGATAATACTTAAATATGAGGCTATATTTATGGAAGTGATGATATATGTGTGGCATCTAAACATATAAAAGTTGCGGGTTAACAAATTTGTATATGGAATGAGCTATAACATCATATATAAGGTTATAATATTGAAGCCCTATATTTTGCATGAGGTTATTCAAAGGGATACAGTAGTCAAGGAGAAAATTGTCGGTGGTGGTCAGTTTAGACCATTGAGACCTATTGGAAATATAATATGTTACGGTTATGATATTTGTATTATTCACTTGAGAAGGAATATGAAATTCAAGTAAATAGGAATTATCATCGTGACTCTAAGTGACCCCTTGGATGAAGAATCCAAAGGTCAAAAATCATGTACTTATATGTGTGTCATATCAGTGAAATGTATATCATACTTTTGTCATGCATATCTCTATTTGTATGTAGCTTCTAACAATGGTATTAGAGCCATGGGCACATGGCCTTCCTCAACCACAAATTTTATGTTTTTCCTTGAAATAGGATCTGTCTCTCCATTCAACTCACTCCCATATTTCATCTCCTCCATGTGTCCATATTATCCATACAAGCTATCTCCTCTACTACATTTTTTGGGTTGAAGAAACCTTAGAAAGCTCTCTCATCCATAGACCCTTTTTCCTTCTTTCTCTACTAATGATTAAGTCCTCACTGTGGACAATATTGAAACTTTCTTGAGGTTGTTTCATATTCCTCACAATTTGGGTATCAGTCTCAAATTCACGTCATGATTCAAACATATCTGAGGTATCAAAACTATCATAAACCAGTTCAATCATGTGGTGGTTGGAATGCAAACCTAATATGTAACCTCTATATTGTTGATGTGTCACTTGAAAACGAAGAAGTGGATACTTTATTATAGTATTTAATGCTTCAACACTATTTTTGAAGTTCAAGGCACAATGAATAGGTGGAGAGATATCTTAAGTTTTCCAAGGAAATATCTACATCAACTAGTGACATCCATTATAAGCTCACCCTTATTGGCATTTCTTAATATTTCTGTAAAGGATAATGGTGCACCTAAATATTGGCATTATTGGGATCAATGCAATAGACTTTTTGAGGTTGTTGTTGTTGTTTGGTCCATTATTGAGCTAAATTGGGCCAATTTTGACTTAACACTTTAATAGATTCCATTCCATGATTAGGTCATGTGCAAATTAAATGTTAAGGAATTAATTGTGATGTGGGTTGAGCTGATGTTGAAAGTATGGGTAGTCTATTTATCAATAGTAAATTGGCCTAGTTTTGAGTTGTATGTTGAACCTTTGAGTCCATTTTCATCACTTCCCTGAGATTTTTTGGGAGGCCAATATTAGAGGTTTTGGGGGTATGTTATCTTGAAACATTTTGTGAAATTTTTGTGATCCTACTGAAACATTTGGGATTGTTTGGGTTCCCATTGTAGTTTATAGGGGTTGGATTGTCCCATCTTTGAAGGTAATTTAGGAGATTATTGAATCATGTTTTTATGTATTTTTTAGTACCCACCTTATGTTTTGGGCCCTTGAAGACAACACTCTCCATTCATTAAGCTTGAATTATAATAATTTAAGGGAGGAGTTGCAAAATTCCTTTGTGGTTTAATTTAATCCTTAAATGGCTTAAATTAATGAATTATTAGAGTTATCGAATGGTGTAATAATTTATACTATCGAAAATATGATCACAATCAACAAATCAACTCTCCCTAATGTTCTAATATGTTTACAATATTCATGGGGAAAATTCATTTTTTTCCAATTTGAATCACAATACCAACAAGATGAAATACAATGAAAGAACTAACATTTTGAACTAGTCATTGTCTTGAGCAAATCTCTTTTTAAATTTGAGAATAGTTCCTATCAACAACTAACACATAATATATAAATGACTACACTTCAAAATCATATTCAAATGAAGATGAAATTCATCATAAACAAATTCTACTTGCACTTCCCAAGCCCACCATGAGACCTTAGGAAGAAATCATGAATAACAAGTGCAAAACGAGGCTTGGATATGAAAAGGAAGTTACCTTTCATATTAAAAAATAATCCATTTTGCAGTGTGTTGGATTCCTTCAAGAAAAATCATCTTCACTTGCTCTAGATCATATTTTTAAATTCCAACATTGTCATCAAGTTGGGCACGTGAGGATTAATGTTTTGATATCTAACCTTGTGAGCATTGTGGAAAGAATAATTATCCTTTAGAAAGATGTCCCAAACATAAGAAACATGTAAGAATAAAGATTCACAATGGGTGGATCACTTGTTGTCATTGTTCATCAATAGCTAAGAAGATAAATCATTCATATTAAAAAAATCATTCTTGAGTATTGAAACATATTGTAGTGGAAATTTTTTTGTCTTATTGACTTGTATCGAACAAGGGGAATCATATTAGTGTTTAATAGGCAGGTTTCAACATTCAAAATCCTATCAATTAAGTAGGAACAAGCAAGACCAAAACCATAGTCGCAACTAGAGCCTCTAACCAAAGTTAGAGTTGTAGCTTATACCAAATCCAAAGCCATACTCCATGCGTGTGATTTGGTGGATGTTCATCCTTAAAGAACCATTTTAGAGCACTTAAAATTAGTAGAAGACAAATCTACTCTAGCTAAATTAGGAAATGTTCCATGAACTACTAAATATTACAGCCAAGTTTTAGAGTTCGTGGTCATCCTAAACCATCATTTTCTAGAGGGAATTGTTAAGCCTTAATGCCAAGTTCTAGAGTTTGTGGTCATCCTTAAAACACTATTTAGTTGAAGACATAAGCTTTTGCGAGCCATTTGGTTTATGGTCATCCTAAAACCACCAAATCCATAGATCACATTAAGTCATTGGCAACTATCCACTTCCACATTTCAGTGGTATACTTAGACTCACATTTACCGCTTCAAATTAAGGGGGGTTGTTGGAAACAAAATCTGTTAGAGTTATGATATTTTTTATTACTCACTTTAAAAGGAATATAAAAAACAAATGAATAGGAATTATCCATGGGAGTCCAAAAAACCCTCTTAAAAAACAAATTCAAACATTACAAATCATGTACTTATATGTGCACTATTTCCATATACATTTTGAATTATGAGCTTGATAAATAAGTATTGTAATTTTGAAATGGTAATCATATTCTTCCTATCTACAAAATATTTTCTCCATTTATTTGACTTGTGTATTCAACAAATCTCTTTTCTATTTCAAATTTACCATCGCAAAGTATCATTTAAATTTCTTGAATCTTGTAAATTTAAAGTCATGGGTAAAATCCTTTGATTTGAAGCATTATGAATACAATCCTACAACTATTGATATAATGAAGAATGGGTCGAATATTTTGGATATAACATATTATTAGTCCTTGCCTCACCAAGAATTATAACATTCGCCTCACAATCAAAGTGCATTGACTCCACATTATTTGACCGTGTTTTTGCAATTTTAACCAAAGTTTAGGGAAAATGCTTAATATTTTTATTTTTCCATAAATTCAAAAATAGTTTTCAAATTTTCAGCAATATTGTTTCTAATTTTTTATTGGTTGAGGGAGCTATGATGGGACATAATTCCCTTGGTTGATGGAATCTTATTTACGGTATTTTTCAATTCCTAACCATTCATTTTAAAATTGGAAAAAAAAAACTATTTTTGTGAGTGGTTATTTCGTTAATGAGTGCTCTGATACTGAAATTGTTAGTGCTATGACATTAATGTTGTTATGTTACTGCTCTGCCCAATGATCCCTTAATTGATGTGGTTGTGGGTCCTTTACATAGGCTTGGGGGACTAAACAAATCTAAATGTATATTATTATATTTCCTTGTGTAGAT
>APFE030353021.1:139434-238711 GCA_000404065.3 Pinus taeda
AGCTTTTACTGTGCATGGAAGGAGTATGTGTGGGAGAACGAGGATATTTTGCATAGGTGAGGGTGCTCTGACACTGACACTGTTATGTATTGTTGTGATCAATGATGCCAAAGTTATCACAATTGTAGGTCCTTTTCACAAGCGTGGGGGGGGGGGGGGGGCAGATGAAAGAAAATATTTTACTATGCAGAGGACAAAGTGATTTCATATCTTAGATGTTAATTCGTGACCTACAATCCTTATCACCTTTGGCACATTATATGTAGGCATGTTGGTTGTGAAATCAATTTGTTCATGTTCATGTTGTATGGTTTAAAATGGTGAGAACAAAGCAATTTTCTATGATTGGCCAAATCTACATGGAAATATTCAAACTAAAATCGAACTTTGTTATCCACGTTTACCGAATACTAATTTCATTAGTGATTTCACATTTGTCAATTGAAATTGTATTATGCAATATTAAATAAATTGTGTTTCCAATTAATATTATTATGTTTCCTTGTGTGGATCTTTTACCGTGCATAGGAGAGAGTATGTGCAGGAGAACGAGGGTCCTTGGCATAGGCGTGGATGCTCTCACACTCACAATGTTATGTTGTTGTTGTGGTGAATTGTAGTGCCCCAATCTAGTTCATTGACCTTGATATTACATTAGCATTTATTTAGCCTTAATCTCACACATTATTCTTTTAGGACCTCAGGTTGAGGATTTCGACACTTAACTATACTATTAGTGGATGTGATGGTTATGTTGTTATCTAGTTGATGTTATATGAGTTGTGATGGGTGTCTTTTTTCCTAGTTGATGTTATGATGATGATAGTTGTGATGGATGTGTTTCTTTCCTAGTTGATGTTATGATGATGATAGTTGTGATGGATGTGTTTATTTCATAGTCGATGTTATGATGATGATAGTTTTGATGGATGTGTTCATTATGTTGGATACTTACATTAGTTCTAGTTCACAATGAAAAATCATATGGATGAATATGTCATATTTATGGTGTTATTATGGCAATGACTAACATTGTGAAACTTTGTTATTGATGATTATCGAGTATGACAGGAAACCACCAAATGCACTCACGTGTGATGAGTTGACAACATTTGGTTTGATAGAAATGAATATTTTTTATTTGAAATTTTAAAGTTTAGTTTGAATCTACTATAAATTCTAATGACATGTTAATGGCTACAGGCACATGTTATTTGTTTTGTTGAATGACTAACACATGGGCGATGGGGTTGTACAAATGGATGAAACTACATTGGAGGGGTAGGAAAGTGTCCTTGATTTCACCCACTAGCACCCCTGTCGTGACTTGGGCTAGAAGCATTAGGAAACCTGTGCCTTAAAGATCACAATGTCATGGGGGCAGGTCCCAAATTAGGCTGTTCACGAGGATTTACTGGGGGCATGCATCAAGGTGATTCCTTGATCCCTAGCACCATTATTCTCACTATAGGTGAAAAAATGTCCAATTAATATTATTATGGTTCCTTGTGTGGAGCTTTTACTGTGCATGGAAGGAGTATGTGTGGGAGAACGAGGATATTTTGCATAGGTGAGGGTGCTCTGACACTGACACTGTTATGTATTGTTGTGATCAATGATGCCAAAGTTATCACAATTGTAGGTCCTTTTCACAAGCGTGGGGGGGGGGGGGGGCAGATGAAAGAAAATATTTTACTATGCAGAGGACAAAGTGATTTCATATCTTAGATGTTAATTCGTGACCTACAATCCTTATCGCCTTTGGCACATTATATGTAGGCATGTTGGTTGTGAAATCAATTTGTTCATGTTCATGTTTTGTGGTTAAAATTGATGAGAACAAAGCAATTTTCTATGATTGGCCAAATCTACATGGAAATATTCAAACTAAAATCGAACTTTGTTATTCACGTTTACCGAATACTAATTTCATTAGTGATTTCACATTTGCCAATTGAAATTGTATTATGCAATATTAAATAAATTGTGTTTCCAATTAATATTATTATATTTCCTTGTGTGGATCTTTTACTGTGCAGAGGAGAGAGTATGTGCGGGAGAACGAGGGTCCTTGGCATAGGCGAGGATGCTCTCACACTCACAATGTTATGTTGTTGTTGTGGTGAATTGTAGTGCCCCAATCTAGTTCATTGACCTTGATATTACATTAGCATTTATTTAGCCTTAATATCACACATTATTCTTTTAGGACCTCAAGCTGAGGATCTCGACACTTAACTCTACTATTAGCGGATGTGATGGTTATGTTGTTATCTAGTTGATGTTATGATGAGTTGTGATGGGTGTATTTTTTCCTAGTTGATGTTATGATGATGATAGTTGTGATGGATGTGTTTCTTTCCTAGTTGATGTTATGATGATTATAGTTGTGATGGATGTGTTTATTTCATAGTCGATGTTATGATGATGATAGTTGTGATGGATGCGTTCATTATGTTGGATACTTACATTAGTTCTAGTTCACAATGAACAATCATATGGATGAATATGTCATATTTATGGTGTTATTATGACAATGACTAACATTGTGAAACTTTGTTATTGATGATTATCGAGTATGACAGGAAACCACCAAATGCACTCACGTGTGATGAGTCGACAACATTTGGTTTGATGGAAATGAATATTTTTTCTTTGAAATTTTAAAGTTTAGTTTGAATTTGTTATAAATTCTAATGACATGTTGATGGCTACAGGAACATGTTATTTGTTTTGTCGAATGACTCACACATGGGCGATGGGGTTGTACAAATGGATGAAACTGCATTGGAGGGGTAGGAAAGTGTCCTTGATTTCACCCGCTAGAACTCTTGTCATGACTTAGGCTAGAAGCATTAGGAAACTTGTGCCTTAAAGATCACAATGTCATGGGGGCAAGCCCCAAATTGGGCCATTCACGAGGATTTACTAGGGGCATGCATCAAGGTGATTCCTTGATCCCTAGCACCATTATTCTCACTATAGTAGGCAACATCAGAGATGATAGTGATCTATGTCATTGTACTTATATTTTCCCCTCGCAGGCACTAGATGCTTGAAGGGAGCAATGTGGAACCCTTGGAACTTCGAAGTGAAGTTCTTGAAGGGTATAATTGGCTTAGCACCCTTGGCATCATAAATAAATTGTATAGGCATGGAACCCTTGGAACTTCGAAGGGAATTTCTTGAAGGGAACGACTGACTTGGCACCCTTGGCATCATAAATAAATTGTTAGGCATGAAACCCTTGGAACTTCAAAGGGAAGTTCTTATAGGGCACAATCGACTTGGCACCCTTGGCCTCAAAAGGAAACTAACAAATATGATCAAGATATGAAAATCCTCACATCAAGTGGTAAATGAGGTTAAAACCAAGGCAATCAAATCAAGAATAAACTTGGGGAAAAGGGAGAATAGGATGAAATAAAAATATTGTACCACTTGAGTACTCTACTCTTTCCATGTTGGAAAATATTAGGTAGATAATGTACATAAGAATTTTAATAGGTAAAGGGGGGAAGAGAGACATAGAGTTAACTAGAAGATTATTCCTAAAATATTTAAACTTCATTAAGAAAAGAGGGTGGTGAATAAAAATAAGGATTAATAAATTAAATTAGAGAAAATTTAGAGAACCTCCATGTGGCAAGAGCCAACATAAAAATATCCATCTAAGAGGCAAATTAAGTTAATTTAGGAGGTAGTTAGGGGACCAAATCTCAAACCTATTAGTTGAATTCAGTAATGAACGCAAATTAAGGAGTAGAAAAGGAAGATCAAGAGACAACTAGGAGGAGAAATAAGGAGTCTTGTTGGGGTGAGGAAAAATATTATTTTTGAATTAAAATTTAAGTAAATAATTTTGGAGAGGCTTGGTTAGAGGGTGACACACCGATGGGTGAATAATCAAACTTTTGGATTAATAAAAATAATTAATTATTCATGAAGTTCCAAGTGTTATCTATGAAGCCTCCTATAAAAGAAGGGGCAAGCTATGGGAGAGGGGACTTTTTTCTTACCCTATTGTTGAATGGAGGAGATTATGTCATTGTGAGTGGCTATGAGCTGTAGTTGAGTTTGGTGAGGTAGAGGAATTTAGATAGGGGACTCTTGAGCCAATGTGTGTTCAACTCTATCAGCTAGCACACTTCCTCCATTGCACAACCCCATTGTAGGTCAGGGATTCACGGGGAAGAAGAGTACCCAAAGAGTAGGATGGGATTTCAATTGATGGGTCACTACATTCGGCTAGAGCACATCAAAATTCGCACCTGGAGGCAGACGATAGAAATGGAGTGCAAGTAGCAGCAAGGCCAAGATTGGATCTCGTCTTCGGGTGAACAATATTGGTTTGATTATGATGTCTTCTTATATGATTTTGTTGTATCGATGGTTAATAGAATTTAAAATAGATGATATGTGGAATGTATTGTAATTCATGGATGTTTGATGTAAAAGCCTTAATATCTTTGAGTTTCCAATGCTTATCTGCTTATGGTTGTATTCCAAATTTATCTACACACACACACACACATATATATGGAGCTCTCTACTTCAATGATGCCAGAATTTTCATCGTTATAGGTCCTTTGTATAAGTGGGGGGCGGTTGAAAGCAAAGATTTTACTATGAAGAGGACAGAGTGATTTCAGATCTTATATGTCAATTCATGAATTAGATGCCTTATTTCCTTCAATGCATTATATGTAGGCCTGTTGGATGTGAAAGCAGTTTGTTAATGTTCATCTTGTATGGTTAACATATAAGAGAATAGACCAATTTGCAACGGTTAGCCAAAGTTGAATGGAAATATTCAAACTAAAATCAAACTTTTTTATCCATACTTATCGAATACTAAGTGCATTAGTGATTTCACATTTTTCAATTGAACTCGTATTATGTCATATTAAAAAAATTGTGTTTTCAATCCATGTGAAGATGTTGTGTGGTAAAACAAATATGTGTACTATATTTCGAATGAGTTAATTAAGTAGAAATTTGTGTTTGGCCTTTGTGTCCATTGGATGTTAGATAAGTATAAATGATTAACTATATTAGCTAGATTTTATGCAAAACTAAAAAATATATATAGGTAACATCACAAAGCGCATATCCTCCAAAAATTTTGCAAAAAGACATCATTTTAGAGTGCTTGACAAAATTATTGAATATATTTAGAATTAGAATAGAGTGATCATCATTTGTGCTTGAAACGTCTTTAACAATAATGAAGAAGACAAAGCATATCCTTGGAACATTTCGAAAAATCGTCATTTAACAACAATATTGCACGAAAATGGTAAACATATTTAGGATTAAAACACAGTGCGGAACAACAATTGCATAGATTTGTGAATATGTACGAAATGAAGGATATGCAAAGGATGGGGTATGTGTGGTAGAATAGGGGTCAGAATACAAATGTTAGGGTCCAACCCTAACCCCTTTATTTATGTAATAGACCCAATTGGGTCGAGTCATAGTCATAATTATTTAAGGAGTCAATAAATCCCGTATTAATAATTGTAAGTGGTTGACCCGCATTTAGTAAAGGGACCACAGTTAGTTGTAATGGGCCATAATTAATAAATAAAGTGGTTAACCCTTGTTATGCAAAGGACCACTAGTCATTAGGTTGTTGAAGGTCATTTAGCTATAAATAGTTTTAGTTAGAAGGGAAAGATCATTGAGTCTCATTTTGTAATTGAGCTCCAATGGTGTTAGAGGTTGCCCCCTTGAAGAGGCAAGTGAACATTGCTTTTATCCCTGAATAATAAAATACTTGTTGTTTTTCTCATTTTATTATGTGTTCTGGGTTGTATTTCTTCGCATGTTTGGTATTCTGGAATTTATCATAGGTCAAGAGCATAACAAGTGGTATTAAAGCACTTTCTAAGGCCGGTGGTACCTCCATTTTTGGCAGAATGTTTTTGAGGCTAGAGACGTGTTCCGACGTCTTTAAACCATGAGATTTGTCATTGAGTGCATAAACCTGTGGATTTTGGGGGGCATGCATGCAGGAAATACAAGAGGTAATCATGCTTTTTGGACTCCCTTATAACCCCTGTGGATACCCCTTCGAGTAGTAGGGCATTAGACATAACTATGCACAGACTGCCTTCCATGTACTCTCTGGGTATATCGGAAGCCCCCTAAGCTCACTTGAAACCTCGCCTTAGATAAGCCATCGGCCATGTTGCTGCTACAGTACATTGAGAACAACACTCGGGGAGATTTCTCACCCGTACGATAGGGTAGTTGGATAGTACGGCTAAGGGTATGGTTGATCCTCCTTAGTTGACAACCTGAAAGATTGGACCGAGTACTATTGTTGGACCCTTATGTATATTGCGATCTATAGCACCTGACACTCATTTGTGACCATAGTTCCCTCTACTCCCTTAATATCACCCATTATCTTATTTGCAATATCAAATCCACCTATTGGGGTCCTATCACCGCAGTACGATTTAGATCTAGCAATTGGGGTTCTGTTGCTGCCACCACAACCAGATCCACTAGTTGGGGTTCTTCCATCACAGTCCAACTCACATTCAGTCATTGGGGTTTTGCAGGAAAATATGACCATCTGCGTAGTAATGCTTGTGGTTGCTAGAGTCTGGGCTTGATCTTTGCAAGACATTGGGTAGGATCAAGTCTTCTGGAAATTGGCCACTACAGTATTGATCAGTAGGGAGTAAAACTCCGTTCAGAGTTTAAAAAAAAAAATTTGAGGTCTTCCCAAGATGCTTACAAGAGACTTAGCCCATAAGATTCAGGATGACGAGCTAGTCGCAGTGGTACCATTCACTTGTCATCTTCAATTTTCAGGCGGTCCCAAATTTTTTCAAAGTGATGTCAAGTGATCAAGATCTGTGTATGGTAGAAACCAGATCTTAAGTCATGGCTGACGAGAAGATTGAGTGCCTTGAAAAAAATTGGATTCTATTGAGGACAATATGCAGAACATAATTCATTGCACAATTCAATACGAGCATGCCGAGGTTGCATCTGGAGGCACATGGTATTGATGAACACCTTGAAGGAGAATCTAGCCATCATATTCACTTCCTTGGAAATTGCCAACATTCCCAACCTCGGCCACCCAAGTTGGACATGTATAAATTTCATGGCTCTAATCCGGCAGTATGAGTAGTACAAATGGAATAATATTTCACTCTAAATGATATCCACGATGATCCAACTAAACTGTGTTTGAGAGCCCTTTACTTGGACCAAGAGAGGTGGAAATGGTGGCAGTGGCTTCAGAAATGCTATACTGGAAACATAACTTGGTAGGTGTTCTCAAAATCCATTTGTGACTGCTTTGACAGATAATCTATTTTTTGGGTCATCTTACTAAGCTCCGACAGACAAGAACAGTAAAATACTACATTACAGCCTTTAAGACATTAGCCATCTGAACAGAATGTGTAGGAGATGAATTATACTTGGAATGTTTTATAAGTTGTCTCAAAGAAGCCATCCAAGCACATGTCTGGATCCACCACCCACCTACATTGATAGATGCTTGCACAAAGGTTGTCGAAGTGGAACATGCTTTAGCTACCTAGTCTACTCGTCCAAATTTCATAGCCAAGGGACACCCCACCTAGGCTCAGGGTGCTACCCAAACACTTAAGGTTTAAAAGGTGTCTCTAGTAGAAATGGCTGAAAGAAGAAAACAAGTATTATGCTACTACTGTGATGACAAATACTCCCCGGGGCATAAATGCAAGGAACCAAAATTCTTTCAAATTGATGTTACTGATCACAGCTCATCGAAGGAAGCCCTACACCTTGGGGGACCAAAGGAAGAATTTGAGGAAACCTAGTAGGACAATGAGCTCACAACTATGCCAGAGGAACCAATTATCTTGCTAAATTCATTGGCAAACATTTTTGTTCCCCAAACTCTCAAAATCAGAGGCTTTATTAAACATCGCCCTGTAGTAGTATTGATTGATAGTGGCATCACTCATAACTTTATCCATCAGCGAGTCGTCGAAGCTGTTCATTGTTTTGTAAGGGCAATATCTAATTTCCAGGTCCTTATTGCTGATGGGGGGACAATGAAATGTGAAGACTATTGCGAAAATATTAAACTTCAGATGGGATACTACCACTTAAAGACCCACATGTTTGCGATTAACATGGGTGGTTGTGACATTGTCTTGGGTGCTGAATGACTTCACACACTAGGCCCAATTACAATGGATTTCTAGGAGTTATATATGAGCTTTAAGCAAAATGACCACATGCATACGTTCCATGGACTCCAGGCAGGTGCTCCTTCTATCATCAGCTCACATACAATGGAAAAGTTGTTGAAAAAAGGACCATCATATAGTTATCACCCAATTTAATGCCATCCAAACCATAGAACCCACTACTCTTCATATTCATTATGAGATGCAACAGGTCTTAAACCGCCACTAACATGTATTTGACAAACCTAAAGAGATTCTACCCTCTAGAGGGGAACATGATCATAGCATCACTTTGGTACCAAGGGCACAACCGACGAATGTGTGCCCATATCAATATCCTTTCGCCCAAAAGAATGAAATTAAAAAAAAATCATCGAGGAACTCCTTGAAGCCGGTGTTATTTGTCCTAACATCAATCCTTATTCATCACCAGTGGTCATGGTTCTCAAGAAATATGGGGAATGGCACATGTGTCTAGACTTTTGGGCCCTCAACAACCTTACTGTCAAAGACAAATTCCCTATCCTGGTTGTTGATGATCTGCTTGATGAACTACATGGTGCTTAATTCTTTACTAAGCTAGATCTTCACTTTGGCTATCACCAAATATGCATGAAAGAAGTAGACATTCCCAATATTTCTTTCCGAACTCACAAAGGCCATTATGAATTATTGGTCATGCCATTTGGTCTCTGTAATACCCCATCCACTTTTCAAAGCCTCATGAATCACTTGCTGAAACCATATCTCCAAAATTTTGTCCTCGTTTTCTTTGATGACATTCTCATCTATAGCCTAACCTAGGAAAAACATCTTCAACATGTAGACCTGATCTTGCAACTACTCCGGAAACACAAATTATTTGTCAAATTTTCCAAGTACTCCTTTGGCATGGAATAAGTCGAGTTATTTGGGACACATTGTGGGTCGTGAAGGTGTTAGGGTTGATCCCAAAAACATATAGGCAATGCAATATTGGCCCTAACCAAAAACTTGAAGAGTTTGAAGGGATTCTTGGGTCTCACTAGCTACTATCACAAATTTATCCTTGATTATGGTCGCATTGCTAGACACCTCACTAACTTCTCAAGAAAAATTCATTCCTCTGGACTGATGCAACACAATAGGTGTTTATGGCTCTCAAATAGGCCATCTGTTCCACTCCAATATTGGCACTACCCAAAATCACCAAATCTTTTGTGATTAAATGTGATGCTTCAGGTACTGGTATTGGTGTTGTCTTAATGCAGGAAGGTCGACCCTTAGATTTCACCAGCCAACAACTAAGTGGGAAACATTCGGGACAATATATCTTAGAGAAAGATATGATGACCATCTTACATGTAGTAGATACTTGGCGACCATACTTATTGGGGTGCCATTTCCAAATCTGTACAGACCATCAAAGCCTCAAATATTTTTCGGAGCAATGTCTATCCTCGCCATAACAAAATAATTGGCTGGCCAAAATGTTGGGATATTATTATGAGATAATTTACAAGAAAGGGCGTGACAATATAGTAGTGGATGCTTTATCATGCCAATTTGAGGATAAAGCACCTTGCCATCAATCTCTCTTCCCATACCAGATTGGATTGATAAAGCCCGCAAGGAATGGTTTTCACACCCCTCTCTCTCCCAACTCATTAATAACTTGAGAAAAGATCCTAATTCCTAGTTGGCTACTCCTGGAAGGATGAGATTCTTTGTTACAAGGATTGAGTAGTTATATTTCTGACATCCACCCTCAAAATGCACATTTTGGCAGAGTTGCACTCATCTCCCACTGCAGGCCATGCAGGCTTTCAGAAGATTTATGCTCGCACTCGTCGTTCTTTCTTTTGGACAGGCATGAAAACTTACATTCTTAATTTTGTAGCTGAATGTGATGTATGTCAATGCCACAAAGGAGAAACAATCAAGTTACCATGAACCTTACAACCATTTCCAATCCATGCCTCCATCTGGATGGATGTTTCTATGGATTTCATCACTGGTCTCCTGAAGTTAGGCAAAAAAATAGTCATCATGGTGGTTGTGGACACACTTTCTAAATATGCTCATTTTTGAGCTCTACCGCACCCATTTACCCCCACTTTGGTGGCTCAATCTTTCATGGACCATATTTTCAAACTGCATGGCATGCCCACTTCCATTGTGTCTGATCGTGACCCGAATTTCACAAGTAACTTTTGGAAAGAACTTTTCAAGCTACAAGGCACCCAACTCCAACTAAGTACTTCCAATCATCCCCAAACTGATGGTAAAACTAAAGCAATCAACAAATGTTTGGAGACATACATAAGGTGCTTCACTTCAGAAAAGCAACATTAATGGGTACAGTGGCTACCTTTAGCTGAATGGTGGTATAATACTAACTATCATGAAGCCACCAAGATGACTCCATATTAAATAGTGTATGGCCAACTCCCACCTTCACCTATTTCTTATATCCCTAGATGCTCTAAGGTGCAAGCAGTTGATCAACTCCTACAGAATTGTGCAACCATGCCAGCTCGTCTCAAAGATAATCTCCATCAAGCTTAGAATCAAATGAATAAATAGGCATACCAACATCGTTCAGAGCGCACATTTCAAGAAGGGGATTAGGTATTCTTGCGGCTGCAACCATATAAGAAAACATTGCTCAAAGTAAAGGGCTAGCAAAAATTAGCTCCAAAATTATACATACATTATCAAATTTTCAACGCATTGGAGCAGTAGCCTATAAGGTGGCCTTGCCACCAACTTCAAAAATCCATCTAGTCTTCCATGTATCATGCATCAAGAAAGTGGCGGGGAACAATTGCAAAATCCAAACCAGTCTACCTGAATTGCATGAAGAAGGTTCACTCTAGCTCGAACCTGAACAGGTCCTCGATACTCAAGAATGACATCTGTGAGGTCGCATGATCAAGGAAGTCCTTGTCAAGTGGAAAGACACCTCTCCAGAAGATGCAACTTAGGAACCAACCACTATTCTTCAGCAGTTTCCGTAGCTTCAACCTTGAGGAGAAGGATATTTTTGATGGGGGAGGGAATGTTAGGGTCCACCCCTAACCCCTTTATTTATGTAATAAACCCAATAGGATCGAGTCATAGTCGTTAAGGAGTCAATAAATCTCGTATTAATAATTGTAAATGGTTGACCAGCATTTAAGAAAGGGACCACAGTTACTTGCAACAGGCAATAATTAATAAATAAAGTGGTTAACCCTTGTTATGCAAAGGACCACTAGTCCTTAGCTTGTTGAAGGTCATTTAACTATAAATAGTCGTAGTTGGAAGGGAAAGATCATTGAGTCTTATTTTGTAATCGAGATCTGCTCTACTGGAGATTTCCCCCTCGAAGAGGCAAGTGAACATTGCTTTTATCTCTAAATAATAAAATACTTGTTGTTTTTCTCATTTTATTTTGTGTTATGGGTTGTATTTCTTTGCATATTTTGTATTATGGAATTTCTTGCAGGTCAAGAGCATAACAACAGAGCTAAGGAAGGATTTTTCTTTGTGCGAAATGAAGGAAGTGCAAATGACAAGGTGTGTGCGGGAGAATGGGGGTGCAAAGGGACTTTATTCTTTTCCATTTGAAACTATTTTCCATTTAAAATTTTAAGAGATTTGGTTATGGGGAAGAGTAGTTGTATAGATTTGTGAATCTTTGTGTAATAAAGGATGTGCAGAGGAAGGGGCGTGTGTGCGAGAATGGGGGTGCATAAATGAGTTTATTCCGTAGAGATATAATTAATTTTGAATACGTTTCCATTTAAAACTTTTATAGATTTGGTTGTGTGGAAGAGCAATTGCATAGAGTTGTTAATATGTGTGGAAACGTTTAAATGTTGATACATTGTGTGGTTCTCGTGTTTCATCTACACATCGATACATTGACTGAAGATGTACACAAGTGTATAGTTAGTGAATTGAATGATGAAAGCATTGATATTTACCCACAATAGTGCTTTTTATTAATCAGAAGACAAGCATCAAGATGATAAAAACCCTATATGGTAGCTTTATCTGGGTGGTAGCTTTATCTCTGTAACATCTTTCAGACACAAAATAGTAGCAGGTGATTTCTAGGGAAATGAGTTTGCAAGCATTTGAAATGGCTAGTATAGTGAGGGAAAAAAAATATTTGCAGTGATACAAATAATAGCAGAATTTGTAATGTTTTCTTTTTGTAGAATATCTCATTTTCAATGTTGCAGTCTTGCATATATATTTCTCATTGAACAATTTCTTTCACACCTGCGTTCTTGCTTCTCACATTTGTGAATTATATACTAATAAGAGGCCAAACATTAGGATGATAAAAAGATCTATATGCCATCTTTATGTTCGATACAGATATTTCATGACATATGTCGGATGCAAAAAAGTAATAGGTGGTGATTTAGAGGGAAACAAGTCAACAAGCATTTGAATTTGTTAGTGGAGAAAGGAAAGAAGTTATTTTCTCATATCTATAGGAGCCTTTTCTAATTGACTACATATTTCTAGTAGTGGATCGTGTAACATTTGTTGTTTGAAAATTGCATTAAAATCTTGAAGTATTGTGTTATCTTATGTTGCCTTACATAAACTGTTATTCACATTCTCGGTTTCAATAGTGCATCAATGGTGTCTTTGATTATTGTATGGAAATATTGTGATGTTCCTTGTTATCGATAGCTTGTACATGTTGTACATGAATGCATTGAACATAAAGCTATTAGCATAAACTATTAATTTGTGGTTGGTAGTGATAGTGCAAAAATACAGAAGCTCTACAATACTCCTAGATTTTGAATGGATTCATTTTGGATGGTTTTCTATTCATAGTTGATTTTCATGATCAGAGGTAGTTCATATTTATTTTATATGGTGGATTTCTATTTCTTATGACACATACAATAGTGATATTAAATTAGTGGCAAAGTGCAGAGTCAATGGAAGCGATGGTGGTTAGCTTTGGTATGTTTAACTGTTAATTATTGAGTGTGTTGTGTGTAACAATTTCGACATGGGTAATAGTAACAATTGCAAGAGAACATGTGTGTGGAGCAAGGAACATAAAAGAAAATGGTGCAATGTTTCATATGTGTGTATGCATTCAATATTATTGAATTTCTTAGCAAGAGGATATTATTAGAGGTTGGGATTCAAAGACTAGAAACATTAGGTTTTTTAACAAATTTGTAATTATAATATTGATAAGAGATTTTCCCTGTGCAAAGCTTATAATGAAAGTACTTATCTGAGGTTTGGATACATTGTAAATGATTTCCAATTAATTAGCATAATGTGTGCTGAGGTACAGAGTGTTAGTTTCTGGTTTCTGACTTGTGCAACTTGCTCGAAGTCATTGGTTTTCTTTTTCGAATGAATTATAATGTTAAATGGAATTTTCCCTCACTATAGTAGTGATTTCATATGTTTTCTAACTCGTTTCCCTAAAAACCACTACCTACTACTATTTTTCATCTTAAACATGTTATGAAATGCTTGTATCGAAGATAAATTTGCCATTTATATTTTTTATTGTTATGATGTTTGTCCTCTGATTGATATAAAACATTGTTGCGAGTAAATATCACTCTTTTTAGCATTCAATTTACTAAGCACGCACATGCACACACATTTATTCAATGTACTAATGTGTACAGTGTATCAATGTTTAGTCTCCTTGTTGCGCATATCCGTCCTTCTGTAGAAAATTACTTGTTCGAATGCATTAAAAAGACACTTAATATAATATTTCATAATAATTTAAAGTATTTAACCGACAAAATATTCATCCTTTATAGTTTACAAATTACTCTTTCTAGTTATGTGCATGACATTACGAATTAAAGTGTTTGTTTCCAGTTATCAAATTAATTTCACATCTGCAGAATAAAGTAACCTTTGCACCTCATCCTCTGCACATCCTTCATTTCACACAGATTCAAAGCTCTATGCATTTGCTCTTTCATACAAATAAAT
The DNA here is from genome assembly GCA_000404065.3 of Pinus taeda. Taxonomy (NCBI): domain Eukaryota; kingdom Viridiplantae; phylum Streptophyta; class Pinopsida; order Pinales; family Pinaceae; genus Pinus; species Pinus taeda. Next base: position 153,612 of record APFE030353021.1, read on the forward strand.
TCATACAACCCTGACATAGGCATTTGAATCATAGTTGTATGAAACTACTCTTCTGTATAGCTAAATCTATAAAAGTTTTAAATGGAAAAGAGTTTAAAATTAATTTTGTCTCTATGGAATAAGGTCCCCTATGCATTGAAATTGTGTGTCAAGTTGTGCAAGGCATAGGTATGCGGAAGGAATGTGCAGGGGAATATGTGTGATTCTGTCCAGCTAGCTCGAGCGTGTGTTGATAGTTATATTTGCCACATAATGTTGAAAATTGTATGCCAAGTCATCTGTAAATCAAATTTGGTTCAATTTTACATAGTACTGGGGACCAGTTGTCAATTCGATCCATCGTAGGAGGTACTTGAATAGGTCTCTACATAATATTTATTTGCGAATGTCCTTACATAGTTTACTATTTAGAGATATTATTGATGGTTTTAAGTTAATTTTCATGATCACATCCATAGTCTAATGAGAATTCAAATTTTTCTTGAAGAAAAGATGGAAATTCCAGCACGTTTCTCGTAAATTTTGGGAGAAATTTTTGTAACTCCAAGTTACAACTGTCAATATTCAATAGTTTGGGTGTTTCTAGGGTTTTTGATGATGTTGAATGCATTTCCACTATCAAAAACATGATTCAAACACTCTTACTACTAGATTTTTTGAAGAAAAAAATTGGCAGATCGATGATTTTTTGTCATTTGGGAAAATTTGTCACCTTGGTAGATAATGCCAATTATTTTATATCGTAAATTTATGATTCTTATGACATATATATCAATGATCTTGAAGTAAGAGCAAAGTGCGGAGTAAATGGACAACATGCTTTTGGAATTTCATCTTTTTTCCATTACTTAAGTAAACATTGTCTTTGGTATCTTTAATTTCTATTTATTCAGAGTATTGCGTGTAATAGTTTTTACATGAGTAATAGTAATATCCAGTGATTGTAAAGGGAACAAAGAATTGTAAAGTTAAACATAAATTGAAAACGTTATTCATTGACATAGTATTTTGTACTGGAAAGTGAAAATGGGTAGCAGGCAAAGGAAAGAGGTTATTTGTAGTGATACAATTAATTCACTTGTTGATATCAATGACAAATTTGGCTGGTTGACGATGTATGAGTGTTATTTGAATCTATTAGTGGAAGAGAAAATAAACAACATTTTTTGGAGTACTAAAATAATGAAAGTTGGGTGTGTTCCATAGTTCTTTTATTTCAGATAAATTCTTTATCTGTGTGCAAACAATTTCAATTCAAAATCAAGAACAAAAAAGCTAGGAGAGACAAAGGTTCCTCTAAATTCCAACACATTCAGCTGGTTACTCAAGTTACGAGGACAAAACAAATGTTTAGAATATTCTGATGCAGATAGATTTCTGAGGCCAGAAGCAAGTGGGATTAACATTGTTCGAGAAATCATTTCTCCAACTACTGAGGTTCCTTCTAATCCTTCCCTACTAGATATTTATTTGTCTAGACAATCATTTAGGGATTTCTATTGCCTCTTTGCCCGCATAATGGACTAAGAAAGTACAACAACTATTCTAAAATTTATTTTCTATGAGCTTTATGATACATACAAAAATAATTGTATTTTCCATTGGGCTGATGTCATTTCCAATGAATTAGTCGTTTAGTTAGATTATCCAAGAGGAATATATTCTTTTTTATGGTGCATCTGATAAAAACTCTCATGTCAAGGCATGTGTTTTATGGTTTACCCTTTAATTCTAAATTCAATTTTGGTGAGGAACCCATGCATTTCTAGTATCCTATATTGTGGAAGCATAGAGCTTCTTTAAATTTTTGTTTAATTCAAGATTTCTTTGTAAGACAAGTCCATTACATGGTAACTGGACAAGAGCCTCCTCAAATATCAGCAGAGGCTTAGATTTTCCTATCTAGAAAAAGGAAGCATGAGGAAAGAGAAAGAAATATAGTTATTCAAACTTTTGGTTTTGAAGATAGCCCATTAATGTTGTTGAAGTTTTTTCTAGATAAGTATTTTGTTGTTGAATTATGCAAGCAATATCGTTGTTGGCTAGTTACATTTGAATAGAATATATTATATATATATATATTATTCCGTTTACTGTTGGAAAAGTCACTATGAAGGATACAACTCATGCTAATGATCTTGCAAAGTCTTTAGACACTTTTAACTTAGATGAAGTTGAAGCTATTGAAGGCTTTGATAGGGAAAAAAGATTCACAGAATGCCTAGAGTCTATTAGGTACGAGAACTTGTTTCCAAGAACTAGAGAGCACAATGAGGAAAGTCATAGTGTATAAACAAAAAATCAAAAATTTCTAGTAGGTGATGAAGATATCGCTAAAAAAGAGATCGTCAGAATGAAAGGAAGATACAACAAAAGAGTCAAAAATCCTATGGGACAATCTCAATATTTTACATGTAGTGTTGTCTCGAATTCATCTACCAGCCAAAAAAGGAAAAAAAAAAACCACTGCAAGTGAAAAACTTATTCGCAGTGAGTTATCAGATGGAAGGGATGATGAAGAGCCTCTTCGTAGAGTAACTCTAGAAAGAGCGCACGCAGATGAATCAACTAGATCCAAGAGTCCACCTATATTAGAGAGCATTGAAGAGGACATGAAAATGGAGGTTGATAGCACTATGCTACCTTATTGGGTTAGTAAATGTTTGCAAGAATATAAAAAAGTGATGGAGCAAATTGCCGAAGGGGTCATTACTTTTGATGATCGTCTTGTCACATTGCAAGATGAAAATTATGGTAGGGCCAGTAAAAGATTGAAAATTGAAAGGGTATAGGTTTGCAACAAAAATGTTGTTGATCGAGCATAAATAAATGTTGATATGACTAGGGTTGCAATGACAGGGCTTATGAAATTACATCAAGCTAGTGGTGATGTGCTTGCAGAGTCTGTTAACCGACGAGAAGTAGAAAATCTAAAGCTGAAGGAAAAATTAAAAGAGCTAGAAGATGCTTTGAGCCTAGGTCCTTTATTGAAGACCCCATTAGTGATACCTGGAATGCCATTGGAAATTTCTAGTCTCGTGCATCTCATGGATTTGATAAACCCGTCAACCTTATTAATGCTATGAAATTACATATTATTAGTAATATATTTGAAAGATTGTGAGTTATTGAATCTGCATGGAAGGCATCTTTTGATCTGCAACATTTAAAGTAGAGAACTAAGTCTTCTATTGAGTTGGTCAAAAGTGAGCTCGAGAGAGACAGGGAATTCGTAGACAATGAATTACTAACTTTTAGTCAAAAGCTTGATTTATTGTATGATCTAGAAAAAGAGAAAAAGTTGTCGGATATTGATCGGATGAAGAAAATAAAAGTTTCCTGGTTTGAGAAAATTAGAACATTAGAAGATATCATTTATGAGTGTGGAGGCATATAAAATAGAAGAATTGATATGTATCTCAAGGTGGTAGTGATTGTTTAAGATTTAAACAGTTTGTGCATTACATGATTCTATATTCATTTTTAAATATAGGATGATGGCTAAATTGCAGAAGCTAAAATAACCATAGGAAACAGAATCCAATGATATAATTGATTTTACTACATAGAAAATTAGCAAATGGCTAATTACTTTTGTTAGTGTGAACAAAGAGTACTTTGCCTTGGCTTCGCAATTGCAAGAAGAATCTAGAGAAATTGAAGAGGAGATTCAATGAACGTGTTAAATAGGACATTATTGTCACTCTGATGAAAGAATTCATTAAAGCCAAAGTGAAGGAATCTGTTGGAGAAATCTTGATTCTGAGAGATTGTTGACAACCAAACAATATTGGGTGATGCTTTTTCATATTGTAAGTGTTTTAATACCTTGGATCATTTGTTTTTTTATTCATAGTATTTAGTTATTGAAGTTTTTTAGGTATGTTATCGTGGAATAGTCTAATTCCTAAATGCAGTTTATTGTTTACATTTGTAGATGAATTTTAGAGATTATGGTCGATGGGACCCCGATCATAGTCCCCATTGGGATGAATGAATTTACTTTTCTGATTTAATTATTAGAATTCTAATAAATGCTTTATGTAGCAAAGACTATTTTCTGGACCACGAGTCTATAGTCAAACCTTATTTGAATTATGGTTATTATCTCTTCTATTTCTCAATTTGTTTACAAATTATGTAACCAATTCTGAGATAATGTTTTGCATGGCATGTTGTATAACCCTGAGTTATGGAACGTTGTGCAAAAAACACTAATTGAACATGTGTTTTGTAGTATTTGCTTTGAGATTTTATATATTGGCTAATGTTTTGTAATTCATGATAATTAAAATGGATTTACGTTTACTCTATCCTAATATTGAAACTATTTACCAATTATATCAATGATTCTTATTCCTAGATAATATTTTGCATGTGAAATTGTATAACTCTGGATTCTCTAACATTCTTCAAGAACATTGATTGAACATAAGTTCATGAGACTATGCTTTTGAGATTTTATATTTTATATAATGGTGTGAAATTGATGACAGTGAAAATGAATGTTTAGTAGGAGTTTCTGTTAAAAGGATTATATTCCATTTGTAATTTTTATTTTAATCATAGTTAGAGTAGTTAACATTTGAATCTAAATGCAATTGTTGTTACTGTAATTGTGTTAGTAACTATTCAAAGCTTCTGAAGCACAAAGACCAATTACTCTATTCCATTATTGCTTACAATGAAAATGAATGTTTGGAAAAAGTTATGGTTATCTGATATATATTCAATTTCTAATGTTTATTTCAATCACAACTATGGTGATTAATATTTGAATCTGAATACAATTATAATTGTGTAACTATGTTAATTAGTGTTCAAGGATTCTAAAGCAAAAAGGTTGATTATGTTGTCCCAATTCTCTTTATTTATGAATGTATGTACAAAAGTGAGAGTTGCAGGGATTAGTGTTTCATTGTGTAGAGCTTCCTTCTATGGAGATTCCATTATGTGGGGCTTAGAATGAAAGTTTTCATTGTGCAGAGTAAGCTTCTCGCCCAGAGTGAAAGCTCTACACAATGGAACATTGACTATGTCTAAATCATATGTGTTTAATAATAAATTGTATCATTTTGTAAAAAACATGAGGGACTTACGAAACGATAAATTATTTTTTTCAACTTGAAAGCAAGATATAATAATAATAATAATAATACATTAAACTATCAGTTCTATTTTTCAAACCATTATGTAAAAACTCAAGATTTCATTTTGCAATAGTTAATGGAAAATTAGTCTTTGTAAGTAATTTATTTATAGACGTGTACAATTTGTTTTCTTAAAGCAAATAACAATTTAAAGAACTTGTGCTAGATGTAGAAACATGTTTCATTGTGCGTAGCTTTTCTTATGTGGAGCTCATATTAAAGCGTACATTGTTGCATGAAGCTACTTCTACATAATGAAAGATCTCATTAAACAACTATAAACCTAAAATTCATAAATATAAATTAAAATAATTAACCTTATGACGAAATCAAATTTATTTAATAATAAATTTTATCAACTGCAAAAAAACAATTAATAATATTATTATGAAAGCAAATTCAGGTATTTTCTAACACATGCAGGAAAGATTTCACCTAGCTAATTGACAACCATTATTATATGCAGAGTTTTCATTATACAAAGGAAGCTTATATCTATTTTAACTGAATATTAAGTTTTTTCTTAAATTTTTAATAATTGTTTGTATACGTAAACTTAGTTGTTGATTATGTTTGTCGAATAGTGAAATGTATAATGTTTTCTCTTTGCAAAATATTTTTGAATACTATGTGCATTTGCGATAAGCATATTTTTAATGCATGTGAACAATTAGTGTTGTGTGGGAGAACAAGTGTATGGAGCAAGGAACATAAAATTTAATCTGTAGTGTAACAAAAACTTTCATTGGCAATGTTATGGTTTTGAACATAAATTTCCCGTTAGAAAATTTATTTCGCACACCTGTTCTTGATTCTTACATTTGTGAATTAAATACTAAATATTCAATATTCAATTAAGTGTTTTCTTAGGAAACATTACTAAGTATTGAACGATAGTAATGCTATTTTTGTAATTGTATTGAATGTGAAAGGGGCACATTACAAACAAAAAAGGCACGGAACTACAAACTAATATTATGTACAACTGCAAAAAAAATTAAAAAATCATTATACAGAGTACACTTTCCTCATTTTCGTATCTTTCATAATAACATTAACGGTTCGGTTTTCTTTTAGCGAATGAACGAATAGACATGTAATCGGGAATGGTAAATGCTACCACCTGTAAATTGACATCGATATAGTAGTGGGTGCGAGCCAAACTATGAAGTTGTTTCGTAATAGAGAATATTGGTAGCTTGTAGGCTAGATGTCATTATTAGAAAAAATTCACATTTAATTTGGTTCATACATGGAGTAAATGGTTTTCGAATTTTGAAGTTTGCTTTTAAATTATTTCCACTACTTCCAAGAAACGTCAGCTTTGTTGTTTTTGAATTGTTATTTATTGAAAGTGTTTCATCAAATAGATTTCATGGGCAGAATAGTAACAGATAGCGCAAATGAAAAAAGCACAAAGTTGCAAACTAGTGTTATAATTTCGATATTCATTTCTTTGTTGTCTATTGAAACCACACTTTCATCCGAACAACAAATTTCTTGATATAAAGTGATGAAAACATTTCCAAAAAGTTTAATTGTCAGAGTGTTAAAATCATTTTCCCTTTGTTTTTTTGTGTGGAAAAAATGGATTCAGTACCATCAACAATCACTATGATACTGAAAATTCTTAAGCTTTCCAACTATAATTTTCTTTTCCAAAAATTTGTGTTAGTTTTCTAAAAATCATTCCAAAATTTCTTTTGTTTTCTGTGTGAAATTGTGGCATGTTTAGACTATGAAAATTATTTCCACTACTTCCCGTAAACATTAGCTTTGTTATTTTGAATTGCTATTTATTGAGAGTGTCTTGTAAAATAGATTTCACATGTATAATAGTAATAGGTGGTGAAATCTATACTTAAAAGGCATTGAAAATGTTACTGATTGAGAGAATATTTTAAATGTGCAAAGAGAAAATGGCTACCAAGGGAAGGAAAGAATATATTTATGTTGATATGATTCACTCGCTTGTACTTATTGATCAGAGATTTTAGTGGTTGACTGTATATCAACGATAAGTGAATCTATCCACAAAAGAGAAGAATAGTGATAATATTTGGTCTAGCAGATTAGTGAATGTTACATTCATCCTAGAAGTGTTTGATTTTAGAGAAATTGTTTATTTGTGCGCACAAAAATTTGAATTCAAGACAAGAAAAATTATGCTAGCAGCCAAGAAGATTCCTATTTCTTTGTCTTTGGAGGCATTCAGGTGCATATTCAAGCTACCAAATCCAGATATATGCTTAAAATTGTCAGAAGAAAATAGTTTTTTAGAGTCACAGGCAAGTCACATGAACATGATTCAAGAGTTCATTTTTCCAACTTTTGAGGTTCCTTCTAATCTTTCCACTCTAGATATTACTTTGTTTAGACAACCATTTAGAGAGTTTTTTTGGCTCTGTGCCCATATAATCGACCAAGAAACTATGACCAATGTTCCAAGATCCATTATCTATGTGTTGTATTATTCATATAAACAAAAAATGTGTATTCAACTCAGATGACCTTATTTCAAATGAATTAGCTTTTCAATTACTGATTTTTTTCAAAATCAATATATTCTTCATGATGGTGTATCTATAGTAACCCTCATCTCGAGTCATATCTTTCATGACTTTCCACATAAACCTAACTTCAATTTTAATGAAGATCCAACAGAAGTTCTAGTAACCCATATTGTGGAAGCAGGAAGTTACTTCAATTTTTTGTCTAATCCAAGATATTTTTGTAAATCAAGTTAATTGCATGATAATTGGACAAGAAACCCATTGAATATCTAGTGAAGTGCAAGTTTTCCTATGGGGGAAAGAATGCATGACTAAAGAGGAAATAATATGGTTAATCGAGTTTAGGGGTTTCGAGGTAAACCACTGTTGCTTCTAAGAATTGTTGGTGTGACAGGTTTAGTGTTGCTAAAGTCTATGGACAATACTACAATTGGCAAGTTATATTTGAAAAAAAAAAACAAATTTTTTTTCTTTTCGATTTACTCTTGAACAAGTAATTGTGAGAATGAAAGTCACCTTGTAGATCTTGCAAAGTCTTTGTATTGTTTTAATTTACATTAAGTTGAAGCTCGACAGGGCTTTGATCTAGAACGCCTATTTATCACACATCTAAGTGATATTAAATATGAGAGCTTGTTGACAAGAGTTGCATAGGAAAGTGAAGACAGTCATAGTTCTCCAAGCAATAATAAAAACTAGCGATGAGTACTAGAGAAATTTTTAATGAAGAAAGAATTAGCACAGAAACAAAGTACAAGCAAAAAGGAAAAAACCCTTCACAACAATATTTAGCTTGCACACCTAGAAATGGTCTAACTTCATATTCGATTCAAAAAAGGTGAAAAGATACTAAAAGTGCAAATTTGAGTCATGGTCAACTATCAGCTAGAAGGGATGACAAGGAGCCTCATTGGACATCTATTCTAGACAAAATTCACATCGAAGGATTAGCCAAATCCAAGATTCCTCCCAAAAAAGAAAGCATTGAAGAAGTTATGAATGTGGAAATTCAAACTAGTATGCTACTTGATTGGGTCAGTACTTGCTTGGCTGCAAACTATAACAGGGACAATAAAACATTTAAAATTGAAAAAGTAAAGGTGCATAATAATAAATTTATTGATAAAGTAGAAATTAATGTTGATATGTCTGAAATTGTAGCTAGCGGCCTCATGAGATTCCATAAAGCTAGTGGTAATGCACTTGTAGTGTCTACTGAGCAACATGAAGTAGAAAACATGGTACTGAAAGAAAGAGTAGAAGAGCTGGAAAATTATTTAAATTTGTGAGCTTTGTTGATGGCTCCACTTGCAATATAGACGTTGCATCTATAATTCCCAATGCTAGCACATCTCATGGATCTAATAAATCTCTTAAACTTTTTAATGCAGTCAAATCTCATATTGTCACTAATATATGCTAAAGAATAGAAATCATTGAAGATGCGTGGCAAGAAGTTTCTGATATCCTATGTTTAGCATAGAAATTCAACTCATTTGTCGAATTGGCCAACAACGGTGTTAACAACGGTGTTAACAAAGACAAGCATTTCATTAACAATGACTTACATTCCTTTAGTCAAAGGCTTGAATTGTTATCTGATTTGGACAAAAAAACAAAGAACTCCCAAATGTTAATGGAATGAAACAAATCAAAGTTGGATAGCCTAAAAGAATCAGTACACTAGAAAATATTTTTTTTTAAATGTGAAAGCATAAAGAATAAAAGAAGTGATGTGTTTTTAGAGGTGGTGCAAATTTTTCAAGATATGGACGGTCCACACATCATACGTAATTATGAATTAATTGCAAAAGATACCCTAGCAGCTAAATTGGAAAACCTAAAAGAGTCAATGGAAAAAAATTTTGATGATATAACTGATTTTACTACAAAAGAAATTAGCAAATGACTAATTAGCTTTGTTGGTATTAATGATGAGAAGTTTGTCTTAGTTGCTCAATTACAAAAAGAGGCAATGGAAATCGAGAAGCAGATATTCAATAAACATGTTAAGCTAGAGATTATAATCGGTCAAATGAAATATTTCATTAAATCTACATTGAAGACATTCAGTCAATAGGTCATGGATCCTGAAGACAACTAATGCTAAAACAATTAGTGTATATGCTTTCACATATTGTAAGTGTCCTTGAATCTTTGCACATTCATTTTTTGTTTACTAGTATTTAGTTATTGGGATTTGTGAATTGTATTAATGTCACCTGGTCTAGTTGCTCAATGTAGTTGCTTATTTTCTTTTGTAGTTTCCTTTGTCCATATTCTAGTTCACAAGAGCCCAATCCCAATCCCCATTGGGAAGAATGAATTTATCTTTTTGAAATGCAAGAGTAGATAGTTAAAGAGAAAATGCAAGAATAACATAGTGAATAAGCTAATGAGTTGAGAAATTGAGCATTTTCATTACCGATGTAAGTGATTTCCACTCAAAATCAGAGTTCTTAATGTTTTGAATAAGAGCTTGTATGCATCTAAAATTTGTGACACTGATCAGAAACATTAATAGAACATAATTTACTAAACAAAATTATAATGAATAGTCATGAACAGATTTCAAATGTATGTCTTGTGTATTGTATTTATCTTAATCATATCTATGATGATTAAAATTTAAAGCTCAATACCCCAATTGAGGTGCCAGCTAGACATCACCCCTATCATGGTAGTTAAATGCAAAGGGCCTTGGGGTACAAACCCACCACCCTCCACACACTTGAGGCGATAGGTGCGGTGGATCCATGCATGCAATTGGTTAATACTCCTGTAGAAGGTGGCAATGACATTGTGTCTTAGGTCTAGCATTGTGTTAAGTGCTCTGCGAGAGTTGCTAGTAAGTGTTATGTCCAAGGTAAAGAAGTGAGTAAGAGTGATGTCGAGCATAAAGGAAAAATGTGGATCTAGGCAAGGTGGTGGGATAATATTCTCTGGGCAAGGGTAAACTCGTATGTGGCCTATTTCTTCTTTCCCTCCTCCATGCATCAACTTATCTGGTTATGAGAATTGGGTCTGCATGGTGTCAATTTGCCTGAGGTTGTGAGAAAGTGAGGTTCCAGGAAGTTGTTGGTGCATGTACCCTTGATGCAATATGGCTTTTTGACTAGCATGGTCTTTGTGTCCATTCAATTCAAAATTATCGTTTCTTAGATGGGGTTATATGGGGTCTGTGCCTCTGCAGTAGGACCTTGGGGTCTGTGCTTCAGGGATCGAATGCGAAGGATCCAGCTCAGGTAGAGTCTGCTTTTGCCGAGGGAGAGTAGTAGTGTTGTAACTCATTTTAATTTTGTTTTATTATACATGTGGATAGCTTTTAATTTCCATAATGTTGTTTCTTTTGTTCATAGGCAAATATTATTTGGGCAAGGAAAAGACATACAAACTTATATAGCTTGGGTAGAAAGACTAATTATTTTTTCCTAATAGATGGCTTATCATGTTCTTAAGTGGACAAAAAACTTGGTTTCCCTCTCGGAAAGTTGAGGCCACCTAACTATTCATATGTGGATGTAACTTGCTTATATTTTAATGAAAATGGAAGAATCTACCAAGCTCTCAAAAAAAAAAAAAAAAAAACTCAATACAATTCTTGTTACTACAATTGTATTACTTAATGTTAGAGACTTAGTCTTTGAACTTGTGTATCATGTCATGTACACATATCCCAATAATGAATAATAGAAATTTAGTTAAGATTTTTTTTAGTTTAAGTACTTATGTTTGTTATGAAGCTTGAATAATGTTCATTATTTTAATATTTTAAATTTGTGTGGATCAAAGAAATCTGAGAAAGGCTTTTATTACACTTTCCATGTATCTCCCTACTATGCATAATGGAATATTTTTCTATATTTAAAAATGAAATTGATGTATTGATTTTATGCAATTTTGATTTTTTAGTATACAATTGCTTGATATAAAAAAAATTGATCTTAAGAAAAATAAGAACTTCACGGAAAATGAAGTGTTATTGTTCCAAAAAAAAAGTGTAGAGAGTTTTGTGCACAAATATTTCACTTTTTAGAAATATTTCATCGCACAAACTACACAACCTTTAATCATTTAATTAGTGTTAAATCTTTTTGCTAAGATCTTTCATTGTGCAGAGAGATTTCATAAACAATGAACGAATATTTTGCTGCACATATTGCTTCCCACAAATCCCTTTACTCTTCCATAACGAGATATCAATTCTACATAGTGAAAAATTTGTAGAAGGAAGTTCACTACCCCTCTGTACTTTGCACCATGAAAACGTTGACTATCCCCTCGCATAATGAAAGCTTCCACACCTCCACATTTCATTATAATTCTAAGACATGTTGTTGAGCAACCACATGTGTAAAGTATGAACGTGTTGACAAGAGCTATATGCAGAGATAAGAAAAAACTAGGAAGAACTTCATACAATAAAACTTTCGACTCCACTTCCACACTCCACATAAAGAAAATGTTCACTGACATTTTACATTGCACATGAGAAAAATTGTGCCCCACTCTATTCTTAAATGAACTCTCATTTTAATGTTTTACTATTAAATATGTTGAGTACAATGTATGGATCTACACACTAGCATTTCGAACACAACTCCCCTGCATTCCGCACTTGTACCTCGCAAAAGGAAAAATAGCCTTACTATCCAAAACACATTGTTGAAGAGACACATGTGTGAAGTACGAAGGTTGCAACAAGAGCTATGTGTGGAGATGAGTAAATTTGACTCCACTTTTTCACTTCATATAAAGGAAATGTTGACAACACTTCTACGTTGTATCCTTAGTATCTAATATCAAATGAAGTCTCATTTTACCTATTAACTATGTTCAATACAATGTATAAATCTGCACAATGTACGACAACTCTGTATTTTGTACAATGTGTCAAAAAATCTCAAATTTAACTTTAAATTTAACATCATATTATCACTTATATAATTTTTCATATATTATTGTGCAAAGGTGCAAAACAAGTAATGTTGATACATTATGCAGAGGTGTGGAACACTGTGTGAAGTGTTTAAAGATTGTTTGGATCCTTAATACAATTGCTTGTTCTATTTGATATATGAAAAGCAGTTGGACATAGAATATTTGAAGGAAACGAGGCAAGATATGGAGTGGTAAGACTCCTTTTAGTTTTTCTAGAAACATAATTGATATGCATATGCATAATTAATTAATACTAATAATAGATTTGATGAAAACAAGGAAAGTTATCCAGTGGAAAGACTTCCAAACTAGGATGTAGCTGCGAAAAACTATTCAGGAAATGTTAGTGGAAGGTTATTGAAAATTTTACATTTGCTACTACTTATCATAAATGGAATGGTGGTGCTTTTGTTCACGATTTTATGTTATATTAAGTGAACTGCCTCTTTTGTGCAGAAGAATTGTTCCACAGGAAAGGAAATAAAAACATTGTTCTATAATGTTTTGTATGTGTGTATACATTTCCATGTGCCCTTATGTATATGCCATTACATGTTATAGAGTACAGTTAAAATATATAGCAAAAAAATAGAGTTCTATAATGTGATAATATATTCAAATGAGACGAAATTAATTTTAAACTCTTTTATATTTAAGATTTTTATAGATTTAGTTGTGTGGAAGAGAAGTTTCATAGAGCTACGAATCTGCATGCATTGAAGGATGTGTGGATTACAGGGTATGTTCATGAGAATTGGAGTGTAGAGGAATTTTACTCTATAGGCACAAATTTAATTTGACTAGGAACAAAAACTTTAATTCAGAATGTAATACGAAAAACTAGAATGGGCGAGGGGGAGTGTTTCTTCGATTAGTGTTATGTCATGGACATCAAGAAATTTATTGCTACTATAATTATGTTTTATTATTTTACAAATTTATTTGTGTGAAACAAAGCGTGTTCGGAGGACGAGGTATGTGTAGGAGAACGAGGGTTGCATACAGCTGTGAATTTGTATGAAATGAAGAATGTGCAAGGACGAGATGTGTGCGGGAGAATGAGTGTGTAAAGGGGACTTTATTATGGAAACACATAATTAATTTTAAACTATTTTCCATTTAAATTTTTTATATATTTGATCATTTTAAGATTCATTTTAATAAATCAAATCGAAGCTCATCTCTTAGTAACGTTACCATTGTGTACCATTATCTCTAATTGTATTTGTTATACTTGTGTTCATTTTCACATATTTCACATTAATTTAGTATTTCAAATATATTTCCCCATATTTATTCCCAATTTTGCTTGCGCAGTCTTTCTAGCATAGTTCTCCCATAGTGTTCGTCTTTCCTCCACATATCATAAAACTAGCCTAATTAAACAAAATAGGAATGTAACATTGGTAGCTCTGATTTTGCCTTATTTTGTGGACAAAATGTGTTGGTTGTTCACTATTTTTCATAGTTTATTATTATTATTATTAATCCCTACCTCACTAGAGATTGTAGCACTCACCTCGTGATCAAAGTTCATTGGTTATTGATTTTTTTACTACACTTTTTTCTATCTACATGTTGAAGTTTGTTAACTATCTAATACGTATGTTGAATATTTATAAGGTAATGTGATTATTATAACCACTAATTTTGGTTATTCTTTCCATAGAAGCATTCGTCAGATGTTCATCATGCAATACTTTTAGCATACACGTTACCAATGCATGTTACATCACTTTTCGAGTGAGTTGGTTACAAACAGATTCCTTGTATGGTTTGTACGGTGTTATTCTGGTGGTTTCCTGTCCTGAGTGATTATCTTTAAGCTCCTTTCGAACAAAGGTGCAAAATGTGTAGCATTTTTGTCAAGTAAATAGTGCACTATTTCTTCTATATACTAGTACTTAAAACATTTATACAATATATGCTACAACCGTATAGCAATGAGGTACAAAGCTAGAAAAATTGGATATTGTTATAGTGCTAAACATGTTTACATAAGATATGTTACTATCGTATAGCTCTTACTTCTGAATTACTTCCATGCTATGAAATTAGAACCTTGTATTTTTCTTATTTATATATATTTGATCTAACACAAATTGTCAAAGCAGTGAAAATAAACACAAGCATAACATATATTATTAAAGACAATGATAACTTTGTTGAGAGGTATGTTTCTGTTCTATTTGTTGTCATTTGATTATATTTGCATTATACAACCCATTTTTTTTTGCTATACTTTTAATGTACTATAACTAAAAGCAAGGATTTTTCTATTTTCAGGAAACATATAACACTTAGAGATTAGGATCTAGGACAAGATTTACAAGGAAAAAGGTACTTTGAGAATATCTATAAAACATTTGTAACTATGAACCTAATATTGGAATGTAATTAGTAATGACTTTGTGTTATCTGGTTATGTTTTCATTATTCATTTCTTACTTTTTTTTTTTTTTTTTAACACTGTCGGATATTTTGTATTATAAAAACCAGAGAAAAAAGACTATTACATAGCTGTCCGCTAGAGTGACTGAGAGTAAAGAGAGAGGGTACGCAGACCCGAATGCCTCATGGCTACAATAGTAACAAAAAGTGAATAAGTGCGGGCTATACTGCCTTACAAAAGTGCCACAGAGAAGGCTGAATTTACAGTTCATAAGGTGTTTTTTGCATGAGTGAGAAGTCCGGAATTGGCTCTTTTTGAGCTTCGCTGACTTTGGTGGAAGCTTCTGCGTGTGTACCCTGAGTGATGACTTTGAGCTGTTCCATGAGATCTTCGAGGTGAGAGCAGCGTTCTTTGAGGTTCTTAATCTCTTCCTTGTGCTTTTCCAGCTTCTTTCTTTTGGATCTATTGTCAGAAGCATGGTCCTCTTTCAGATCAGTGATCTGTGAGTGCAGCCTGTTTATCATGAAGGTATGGGATTTGCACATGGTGCAATCTTTGCCAAACAGCCCATCAATGTTGATGTTTGGGTCTTGGGGGGCATGTTGATTAGTCTGCTCGGCCATTAGAACAGAGATAGACCGCAAACACTGATTTAATCTGCAGGAAGAGGGGAGACGGATTCTGGGCAAGTGATAAGCGGAGAATGGAACGCAGATAAGATTTAGGGACCGAACAGCAGGGGGAGCAGAGGGCGTCCTGAAGCTCTCTGCGGAAAAAGGAGAGGGAGGATTACAGAGGGGGATCGAGGGAGAGAAGAGAGTGAATGGAAGTGAGAGGAGGGGAGCAGGGGGGCTCTTCCACGCAGAGAGAGAAGGAAGGATTCTCTGAAAAATACACAGGAGATTAATGAGACAAACATAAACTGAAAACGAAACAAGAAGGAAAGACAATATACCCCTCGACTGAAGATGCTGGAGGGGAGCATTGAGAGTCACGAACACACTGAGCTTGGAGGGATCAGAGCAGAGAGGCGGGGTCTCCTTGGGAAGATCTGGGTGGAGCCAAGCTCCATGCCTCTTATAAATAGCGTCCAGCGCCCGATCACATGTTTCTCCTGAGTTCTGAGATGTGAGGAAGACGGCGATGAAGAGACCCAACGAGATAATTGCTCTGGACCAGGTTCTGCTGAAGTGATGTTTTCGAGTGTGCCTGCTGTCATGGTTTGCTTTGATCTGAATATGAGGAATTTTTGGGGAGTCCACGTTTGTCCTTGTCTGTTGGAGAGCGATGGAGAAGATCATGAGATGATTAGCTGTGGATTTGGTGCTGAGGGGGGCTGCCTGAGTTGACTTCAAAGAGGTGCCGTGATCCATATAAGCCTGCTTGAGGTGACAGGGGTTACTGGGATGCGTGGTCCAGCTAGGGGATGGGTTCTTCATATTCCAACTCATTTGCTTTGACCCAGCCTATTCTTCTCTCAGTTGCCTTGTTGGCCTGAGCATCCGCTGCCTTGTTGTTCTCTCTGAGAATGTGTTTGTAAGAAACGCCTGTAATGCTCCTTAAGTTTCCTGTGATTCGATCCTTGATTCTGTTGAGGGCTGTTTGGCGGAAGTTTTTGCCTGAGTTCATGGAGGAAATGATGATAGCTGAGTCTCCAAGGATCAGAAGGTTCTGAAGGCCCAGCTTCTTGGCGATTGTAGAACCTAGGAGGAGGCTATAGGCCTCAGCTTTGTTATTTGACATGACTCCTAAACCCCATTCATAATTGACCAGAATTTTCCCCTGAGGGTCTTTGATGATACCTCCTGCCCCGGCTTGACCTGGATTGTTCTTTGAGGCTCCGTCAAAGAACAAGGAGAATCTATTCTGTTTTTGGATCCATGTTTCCACTTCCTGATTTGTCCCTCTCAGTTTCCAAGTTTTGTCTGCTTGGTTAACGCTTATCCTCTTGCTGCTGCTGGGTTTGATTTTGAATTTGGCCACCCATTCCTGAACTTTTGGGTCTGAATTTGCGGGGTCTTTCTGAATGTATCCGTTTGCTTCTATTGTCTCTGAGATAAGGGCCACAGTCTTTGCTATTGTTTTGTTGAGACATGGCTTCTTATCGTTGAAGATGCTGTTGTTTCTGGTATTCCAAATTTGCCAGCAGAGATTGGAGGGAATGCTATTCCAAATCCTGAGAGCTTGATTCTTTCCTTTTTTGGTCTGGGGAAAAAGTCTTCTCCAACTCCTTTGGAGGCTGGTTATCTGAGTAGGGAGGTCCCCAGAGGGAAAAGGATGGGCTAATTGACTCCAGCATTGGTGGGCAAAGGAGCATTCGATGAAAAGGTGACCACAAGTTTCTTCAGCGTTTTTGCACAGGCTACAGATGGAGGGGCCCTGGATGCCTTTCTTTCTAAGATTATCAGCAGTGAGAATGTTGTCGTGGAGGAGGGTCCAGTTGAACATCTTAACTTTGGGCAGACTGTCAGTTCTCCATACAACTTTAGATAGAGGCCAGCTGTTTGAAGCAGAGGAGTTCTGGAGTGTTTTATATCCATCTTTTATCGTGTAGTTACCACCGTTGGGGTCCCAAATGTATTTATCTTCAGTAGTTTTATTGATGGGAGCTAAACCAGAGAGGGAATTTTTAAGCTCTGCCCAAGAACTTTCAAGGTTGGGGGGGGGGGTCAGAGGTTTCCATCCCTTCCATTCATTTTGGTTCCATTGGGAGATATCAAACAGGGTTCTTTGCTTTGCCTGGTCCATCCATTGTTGGAGGGGCTTGTAGTTTGGAAGAGTTCCTCTAGCTTCCGTTCCCATGATTCTGTCATGCCAGATACTGATTTTTTCCCCATTGCCAGGAACTTTTGAGATCCGAGGCTTGGCTTGGGGGAGGGACTTCTTGATTAGCTTCCAAACAGGGGTGCTGGGTCTATCAATGAGGTTTTCCTCAAGGATGTTGCTGTTTGCTCCATTTAAGTACTTTTTCTTGATGATTTCAATCCACCAAGAGCCTCTGTCGTTGATGATCTTCCAGATCAGCTTGAGCCCCATGGCTAAATTTGAGAGTCTGGGGACTTTGATTCCCAGCCCTCCTTTTTCCAAGGGGAGAATAACCTTGCTCCACTTTACTAGACTGAATTTTTTTGAATCCTGTTTACCTCCTTTCCACAAAAAACTTCGAATTATTAATTCCATATGTTTATGAGTGCTTGCTGGAGCCAGTGTGATAGCGAATTGATATATTGGGAGTGCTGATAGGACAGACTTTATGAGGGTTGTCCTGCCTGCGAGATCTAGCCATTGCATGCCCCAACTTTGAAGTTTGCTTCTCATATTTTCGATCAATTTTGTCCATATCTGAGATTTGACATTTTCCCTGGCAAGAGGCAGCCCTAAATATTTGAAAGAAGACCAATTTCCTTGGGCTGGGATTTCCATTATTCTGGAAATTCTCTGAGTGATGTGCTTGGGGACATTCCAGGTATAGATCATACATTTACTGTTGTTTAATTTGCCTCCCGAGGCCTGAAGAAAGGTATCCAACACTTCTTTGAATCTACGGGCCATCAAGCTAGAGGCTCCACCAATTAGGAGGGTATCATCAGCAAAGAGGGAGTGATTGATCCCTTTTGCACCTCGGACAATGTCAATTCCCATGATCTCCTTTGTTCGTCTTTTGTGTTCAAGTTGAAGGCTAAGGGTCTCCGCCATGAGGATGAAGAGGAAGGGGGAGAGAGGGCATCCTTGCCGCAATCCTCGGGAGCTCTTGAAGGCAGTGCAAGGCCTCCCGTTGACTAGAGGAGCAGTCCAAATATCAGAGATGCATTCCATGACCCTGCTGGAGAAAAATTCAGAGATGCCAAATTTCTTCATAGCCGCCTTCAGGAAGGCATGGTTGACTCTGTCGAAGGCATTTGCCATGTCTAGTTTGATTATCATGCCCTTTTCATTTCTAGCAATGCTGCTGTGAATGGCCTCCTGGATGAGGATCACATTGTCCGTAATTTGTCTACCCGGGACAAAGCCTCCTTGGTTTTCTGATATGATGGAAGGCAGGATGGATTTGAGCCTATTGGCTAGAATTTTGGAGATGATCTTGTAAGAGACATTGCACAGGGATATTGGTCGGAATCTGTCGAAGGTCTGAGGGTTGGGGTCTTTTGGGATGAGGGCGAGGTGGGTGGATTTTACACTGCTGCCCATTTTGCATTTGGAAAAGAAGTTTCTGACCATTCTGATGTAGTCTTTTTTAATAATTTCCCAGTGAGTTTTGAAGAAAGCTACAGTAAAGCCGTTAGGACCTGGGGCTTTATCTGGCTGCATGCTTTGGAGGGACCCCTCGATTTCTTCCAAACTGACAACCTTGTCCAGCTGCTCTCTTTGATTTTCTGTTATCTTATTCTCTAAAGAGCTAAGGAAATCAGGATTTTCGATGGAGTTTGGATCAGCTGAAAGAAGGGAGTGGAAATGCCTGGAGGCGGCATTCTTGATTTCGTCTTGCTCAGAAAAGATCCTGCCTTCTACATTGATCTTGTCGATGTTGTTTGTAGCCCTTCTGAGCTTTGTATTGTTATGAAAAAAAGTGGTATTTCTGTCGTCCGAAGTGAGCCAAATGCACCTTGATTTTTGTCTTTGTTCTTCTTCCTCTCTGCGATTCTGATTATAGAGCTCCTTGAGCAGGTCGCCTTCCTTGTTTTGATCTTCCTCCGAGTCTTGTGAACCTTCTCTCTCATTATTTAACTGTTCAAGCTTCTGCTGAATTTCTATTTTTTTCCTGTTCTGTAGGGCTGTGTTTTGGCGAGCCCACTGCTTGATAGCCGCTCTGAGATTTTTAATTTTTGATTCCCATATAAAATGTGGGGATCCCGAAAATTCCATAGCCCACTGCTCTTTGATTAGGTCTTTAAATCCTTCGACATTATCCCACTCTTTGTTGTATTTGAAGGGGATCGGACCTGGAAAAGTCCCATTGTCCAGCTTTAACGCTACAGGCTTATGGTCTGATATATAACCCAAAATAAGCGAGCTTTGTATCTTTTGAAATTCTGCTATTATTTTGTCTTGTGCCAAAATGCGATCGAGTCTCTCATTGATGTTATTTTTGCCCGTCCTTCTGTTTGACCAAGTGAAACTGCCGTTGTGGAGAGGAGTGTCTATTAAGTTGTGAGCTTGGATAATGTTCTCCAAAGCCTCCCTTGCTGGATCAGCGAAGAAGTTCCCTCCCAGCTTTTCTTGAGCATTTCTAATTAGATTTAAATCTCCCCCCAGAAAAATTTTCTTTCCTTGAGAGGCTCTGAGGTCCGCTGATATGGAGTCCCAGCATGAAGCTTTTTCTCTGAAGTGGGGGGGGGCGTAGACATTATAGACAGAGTAATCTTCAGTTTTGTTTAAGTTTTGGAAGTCTGTTCTGATCCACCACCTGTTTGGTTTGTGATCCTTGAGCTGCCATTTTTTCTTATTCCATAGAGTTCCTAGTCCGCCTGAAGCTCCTTCTGAGTTGATTGCTATTGCTTCATAATTCTTGATTTTTTTTGTATTATCCTTAAGATCCTGTTCAGAGATTTTGGTCTCCTGGAGTAGGAGGAAGTCCGGTTGTTCTGATTTTACTAGGTCGCAGACAGCGTTAACTTTTGGGGAGGAGCCCATCCCCCTACAGTTCCAAGAGACCAGAATCATCATTTACCTGTCTTTGGGTGGGTCCCAGCTTTCTCCTTCATCTTTTCTCCGCTTCCTTTTGTCCTATCTAGAAAGGAATCCATTGGTTGTTGAGTTCCTGTGGCCATTTCTTTTGCCGCTGTCTCATCCCTTATCTCTTTGTTTGACTTTCTTCCTGCTTTCCTGGGGGGGTCTGTGGATCCTATGTTTTCTTTAGACTTATTCCTTGTAAGGATTCTTCCAACCAGAGGAGGGGGAGGAGAGCTTGGGGGTGGGGAGGAGGGGGTTTCAGGGGGACCTTTTGGAGAGGGAGGGGGGGAGGGAGGATCTTCTGCTGACAGGGATTCGAAGGGGTTGGAGGAGGAAGGGAAAGAGGGATCAGGTCTCAAGGGGTGGGAGGGCGAGGTTGGAGAGTTCAAAGGGTTTTTCTGGGGGCCTTCTGGAGGGGGGTTGGGTTTTTTTCTTTTGACAGTTTCCCATTCTTCTTCAGTGTTCTCTGCATTAACATTGATTTCTATAGATTTATTTTTGCTACATCTATTTGCGAAATGTCCATACTCATGACATACCTTGCACTTGAATGGCAGCTGTTCGTAGTCCACTTGCTGAATGTGAGTCCATTGGTCTACTTTTAGTTTGATGGCTTCTGGGAGGCCCTTCCCCAGGTCGACTTCCACACAGATCCGGGCGCATGCATGCATGTTCTCCTTGGGCTCTGATCGATCAATGAACTTTCCAACCGCATTCCCAATGGCTCTGACTGATTCATCCCCCCAGCAGTGGAGAGGCAGGTGCGGGAGACGAACCCAGACCGGGACGGCATTGGGGACATCCATCTCAGGGTCGAAATCCGGCGTCCATCTATTGAGGTAGAGGCCTCTGGAATCCATGAAGTACGGTCCGTTGCGGAAGATCAGGTTACGGTCTTCCACCGATTCGAAAAGGAAGGTGAAAAAACCCCTTCCACAGAATCTGATCGCTATTTTTCCCTGAACCATTTGGTTCCAGTTTCTTTCCACCCATCAAAGAACCGTGCGTGGGGAAGGCCATAGGCCCGTAAACTGGCCGACCAGGCCTCGTTCAGCAAGGGCTATTGCCGCTCGTCTCGGAAGAGCTGGAGGGAGCGAGACTTCTAGGATTTCATCCAGCTTTTTGATAAATTTCGAGACTGAGGGGCGGATCTTCTCCGAGGCATTCTCTGGGATGAGTGAGGCAAAAGATTTCTCAAGATCCAGAGGATCCTGAGAGGGGGCAGTCATAATGGGAGGTCAGAGAAAGGCAGAGGGAAGTCAGAAGGCGAAAAAATGGCAGGAGGCCCAGCAGAAAAGAGAGGCGGAGGGGATCGAGCCCAGCAGCCAGAGTTGCCAGGCGCAGGGCGGCGGAGGTCAGCCCAGCAGCAGAGCTGCCAGGCGCAGCACCCACAGGGGAGCCAAAGCAAGGGCAGGGGCGCGCGGGCTCAGCAGCGCGGTATTAGATCATTATTCATTTCTTACTTAGTATTAATTATAATGTCCTTTTAAGCAGTGATTTCAATGTATAATTTGTGAAGAGGCAAAAGGTATCGAACTCGAATGATGTCGTAGTAAAGATGGATGAGGATGTAGGCATATTAATGAGAAGTACTACAAAAACATATATCGCAATAGAAAAACGATAGGAATAGAAACCAATGAAGAAACAAAAGAAAATAGATAGTTTTGTGTAGGTTTAGTTAACTATATATCAAATTCTTTTTTGTGGTTTTGTTTTTCTTTCTTTGAATTAATTTTAATTCAATGCTTATGACTAGGCAAAAAGAGATCTAGTCTATGCCATTGTTGATCAAAGATACTAGTAAGAATATAGCTGGGAGCATTTATCATGGTGTTTTCTTGGTTACATATCAAGCATTTTTGGACAAAGCAAACAAGACAAAAGCAATGCTTTGTGCAGATTTAACATATAAGAAAGTGGAAATGACAATAACATTTCTTGTGCCAACACATTATATCAAACAACGTGAGATAAAACTTATTGCAAATTTTGGTGTTTCTATTAGAGATTTCGAAATAATTCCAAAGCATAAATACAATAGTGGTGATTGCGAAAAAACTATTTGTCTAAATAGCTTTAGCATTGTAGAAAGAATTTGTCATGTTTAGATAAAGTATTGATTCTTTCCATATATGATGATTACAAATATGTCTTGTAATGAAGATATGTTTCTAGTTGGCACAATCCGTGCTATTGCAATTTCGGTAACACACACAACAAAGAAATATGTATTGGAAATCAGAGACAACAATGCAAAATAGGACAAGGCAACAATAAGATTTGATTTATTTTAATGTTTCATTATTACAAAGTTATTTTCCATTTGTTATATTGTTTTCATGTATTATTTTACAAATACTTCATGTGTTTCAATTGAAAGAAAATTGCATGAAAATGTTTTTTCATTGATCTTGTTGAAAAATATAGTTAGAAAACAAGAAATATTTTTCTAAACTTCACAATTGACATTCATATGTCCATTGAAAATAGGAAAGAAAGTCAAAAGTCTAACAAAATTGCTTTCTTCAGTTAGTGGAATATGCACGGTAAACCTTATTATATTGTTTATATTGACGTAGATAAAGGAAAAAGGATAAAAAGGAATTTGATTTCATGTTACTAAGCCTTTTTTTTATATCACTTTTACAATACTTCCAAGGACACCTGACAGTGACTAGTGCACATACGAATCCATTTGAGGTTGTATGTGTGAAATTTAATAGTCTAATTACAAGTGCTAGAACTATGAATAAAACTTTGGTTTATTGCACTATTTGCAACCAGGACTCGCGATTCATTTATTTCCATTGATTTAACTGTATCATACATGAAAATTACAGTACTAAATTACAGTGTTTTCTAAGAGGCATGGAATTGGAAAAATATTACCTGAACTATGAAAAGTTTCTTATGAGCAATATTGTATGAACAAATTAGTTGCTATTGATTTTTTGTCCAATTTCTAGACACATGGCATATTTACAATAAACCATTAAAATGTGAATATACATATACAATGATGGTTTTCTTTATTTTCATTATTGAGAAATCTAACAATGGTATGGTTCTGGTTGCTTGCATTGTCAAACATATTAACATTACCTTATACTTTCTAATTTAAGAACTGGATTATTGCTTAGCAACTCTTTCGCTTTACATGATGATTGGGATCTTATTTCAATCATCAAGAAATATATAATACTTATGATAACAACATTAGTAATGCAATCATCATAGAAAACAAGGTGATTGCTTCTACTAATGCAAATGCTAATATGACATTGTACAAGAATGTATTTCAAATGAACTATTTTATTCAGGTTCTATGTTTTATGCTTTGTTATTTAGTATGTTTTGACTGTTATGTGTAGTTGGTTCATTATACTATGTTGTGTTTTCTTTCTTGCAGTCTCATTTCTTACATTGTTTTATTGATTTATCAAATTTACAAGTTCTATAACTAGTCAAACAATATTACAACTTGGTTATGCAAGATAATCGATGAATCATTTTTCAGTGACAATATTGTTAATTAATGGAGTCTACAATGACATGGTCAACTAATCCAATAACGACACAGTTTGCATTGCTTTCATTTTCAAGTAATATTAACATTACCTTATACTTTCTAGTTGAAGAATTTGAATATTATCAAACAACTCTTTTGGTTCATTTGATGATTGGGATCTAGTTTCACGTTATAATTAGTTGATATATTATTCTCTTTGCTTGAATTTTCAAGAAATGTACTATTGACTACGGGCAAAGGGTGGAGTAGCATGTGTATTTCTATGCTTCCACATATCTGTACTTGCAATCTTAACATCGTCTTCCACTTTTTGGTTCAAGAATTTAAGTATTGTTATAGAGTTTTTAATAGCAGAGTGGCATATGATTACATTGTACAAGAACACATTTCAATGAATTTCTTTGTTCAAGTTCTATGTTTTGTACTATGTAATTTGCTAAGATTATTTACTATATTTTGATTGTTATGTGTAGTTAGTTCATTGTGTTGTGTCATGTTTGCTTTCATGCAATCTGATTTCTTACATTGTTCTATTGATTTATCAAATTTTTAAATTCTATTATTAGATAGACAATATTACAACTTGGTCCTTAATAGGTGACATTGTTGTTAATTAATAGAGTCATCCCAGTGGCATTTCCTGTAATTAATGATGATTTTGTCTTATGTATGATGTTATAAGGAAAAATGTGTAGATGTGTGCAACCGTCTAAAAGATTTTATGAAATGTAGAGGCCTTTACATTCTGCATAGTACTCCACTTGCCACAATGAAATTGTTTCTTCCATACTTAACGATTTTCTTGCTTCAACATGTAATCCACACCTAGACAAATGGAATTTAATTTTTTCTTCGTTGCTTAAACCAATCCATTTATCCTTATGGAAATGCCTATTGCGACTATTAATCTAGAGAATATGGATCTTTACTACTTGTTTGATCAATTTTAAGTGCCCATAACTTCTTGAAACCGATTCCAAATCGAAGTGCCCATCATTTTTAATCCAACGAAATTTATTTCACCTTAATCTGACACCAGATGCTCAAGTTATCACTCACTAACCATTTTCCCAAACAGGTAAAAAAATGCCAATTTGGGTGTTTGACTTCGTTTTTTGGGCCAGTGGTGGGCTTTCACTTAGCCTCTCTGCATTGGTAAAATTCTGTTGTGTTTTTATTAGTGGTTTGGTGGTCCAATAACTGGGAGCCACGTGGGCCTATGGGTGGCATCCATGTGGTCTCCCCACAATGGACTAAAATTAAGGTGAAGGTTCGGATGGACTAGACAGGATTCAAACACAGGATTGGTTGAGTACAAATCAAACACCTTACCACTAGGGTGCACGTTGGGTCTTATTAACCATATTAGAAAAGCACTATATAAAGTTTGGCACAAATTTTAATTGGGGAAGGAGCCAGGGATAAGCCCTAGCCCCCGTCCAACCCATGCCCACAAGACCAGAGGCAGGGGAGCCACGGGCTAGGGCTTAGCCCTGGCTCGAGGTCCTAACACCCACAGTAATGAGCCATTGAACCACAACATGTAACCAGAGCCAAAATTTTAGGCAGAGGAAAAGGGCCCAACCCACAGTCATCGTCCACGGCATATAACCCTCGACAAAATGTAAAATGCGCTAGCCTGGAGGGCGTTAAGGCATGGCCCTAAACATTGGTCACTTGGCCCTAACCAATGGTTGCTTGGCCCTTGATATGACCACAACGCAGACAGTAGGGAGTTAGGAAGAAGGAACTTACAAAAGGGGCCAACCCTAGGTCTTATGCGACCCGATATGACCCAGGGCAAAGTGCAAAGGGTCCCAATGGGAAGAGTGGGTGGTTAGCCTAGCCCTTAGCCCGGTGGCACCCATATAACCACATGCCCAGTGCTAAGGGCTTAACAGGTGGGACTGGGCATTAAGGCCCAGCCCTCGATGTTATGTGGCCATAAGGCCTTGATTTTTGATCTCCAGGGGTTAGTGGCTAAATTAATCATCCAACAAAATGCACCAGCGATTAGCTAAATTGTCGCTTCGTTAGTGAGTTTTGGGGCGGATTTGTAGAACAGTTTGACAAAAGGTCGAATTTGTAGGATGGTTAACAGTCAAGTTCATGGATGAGCTTAGAGGTTATAATTGTTTTAGTTTTTATCTAATTGGAGCTCAAAAAGGGGCTACTTCGATGATTTTGGATGTTATGAATCCATTGGTAACCTCTAATTTATGCTATGAGAACATATACAAAGTCTTCTTGTAGGTTTGAGACTAAAGGTGTATGGATCAATTAGGATTCGAAAGTAGCCCTGGGAGGTATTTGGGCATGGAGAAGACCTTGTAGGGGTATTCTCACTTATAGAAGACTACTGCAACACATGTAACTAGCAGGGTTCAGCTCAGGTTCAACTTCTTTTAATGTGAAGTTTTGTTTATGTTCTTCAAAGTGGAATTGAAGTGTGCACATGCTCTTTTTAACTCATTTCAGTTGAAATATGTCATCTTTGTAGGGCATGATTCGAGTTGTTGCTATTTTTCGGAGTTATTTTTAGGAGAAAATTACCTTGTAGGGATATTAGCTACATATTTACCTACAGTAAACATTTATGTACTTCATTTAATACTAAATATAAGAGTGGTATAGTTATGTTGATAGGCCTGAAGATGTAGCCCAAGAGTGGTGAACTCCGTCAATAAACAATTTGTCTTGCTCTTCTTTATGCTTACATGGATTATGTGTTGTTATGTTCATTATGTTAAGTTACATATGAATACTAATTCATGATTTCAAGAGACATTGCAAATATTGTCGTTTAAAGACCTGTTTTAAACTTGCAAAGCGTTAACACAGTCCCAATTTTTGTTTTATTTGATTTTGGAAAAGGGGAATAAATCACCTAATCCAATTTATGGTTCATTTTGGTATCAGAGCACTAGTTGACTAAGTTTCAAGAATTGGTAGCAAAAAGAATCACCAAGAGCTAGAGGAGTAGAATTTGGCTCTGCAGATGAGAACATAGAATTGAGAAGGATGTTGGAGATAATTGAAGAGAAGAAGAGATGCATGCGATTTGTATTGCAACAAGTTCTTGGTGAGAAAGTTGCAGCAAGTTCAACTCATGCACCAGCAAGGGGAACCTCTAGAATAAGGCCAATATGTGGTCATGGTTCAAATAGTGGTTTTGGACCATATGTGGAAGTTGTTGCATGTATATTTTGTAAACATCTTCAAGAAGCATACCATATGCTAGTGGATAAGAGTAGGTGGCTAGAGTCATCTACAAGTTGGCCATAATCATCATAATCAAAAGCTAAAAGGATGAATGACAAGGTTAAGGAGGTACCTCAAACATCTGAGCATGAGATTTCACCACCTTGTGACAACTGTCGAAGCTTAAATACGGGTATAACTCTCAAGAGTGTTTTCCAATGCATGGAAATTTTGAATACTTGTGGAGTCAGTACCCTTGTACATTTTGTGATGCTTTTGACCATTATGTGGTTGTATGTGATAAATGTATGATAATGGTTAAATAAATGAACCAAATTTTTGGCATCAAGCATAATGACTTTCTTTTAAATGAGATAACTTCCATGTCAACAAACATGAAGTTTTTCTGTGCTCATTGCAAAGTGCACGAATGCAACAACCCTAGTGAAAATTCCATGTAATAAAATTTAAAAATAATAACCATGGTTGATGGGACACATATTGCAAGCTGAATGTTGGGAAATACATCACAGGGGGTGTTCATTTGGTTTATAATGAATAATAAAATTGACAAAGGAAATGGCTAAGGCTTTAGAAAGGAAAAATGGCATTTTTGGCACATTTATTTATGAAAATAATGGAAATTAGGAGAAAAGGGAGGTGAAAGGTCGTATGTTACATGTGAGGAAAATGAAGGAAAATAATGGAAAATGAAGAAAAGAGAGGCCTCACTCGTATGTTACATGTGAGGAAAATGAAGGAAAATAATGGAAAATGAAGAAAAGAGAGGCCTCACTCATAAAAAGGATTATGAGGATCAGTTGGTAAGCTTTTTCCAATTTAGTTTTGGAGCTCTCTCATTATTCTCTCTTTGTCTCTCTCTGTCTCTCTCTCTCACTCACTCTTCGACACTTAGATTTTCCTTTGAGCACTTGGGATTTAGATCAAGAAAGGTAAATAAGGTAAGAGGAAGTGAAGATCAAGCAAAGAAAAGTCGTATCAAGTAGCTACAACAAGATTCTTTGCAGGTATTGATTTCCATGTGTGATTTCCTTGCTAGTTTTGGCATGGATGGTATTGCATGTGGTTATTTTGTTGTTATGGCATGGGTTTTTCTAGGAGTGACGATTTTTTTCAACCTAGCCTTACAATTTCTTGATAGCCTCGATGAGATGTGTTCTCATACTTCGATTGAGTTGGATTACCGAAAGGATTAGAAGTTAAGAGGGGTGGATCTACGAAATGAAAAAGACATGGCCTAGTGGTCCTTGAACTGGACTATGGATCACGGTAAAGCCACTGGCCTAGTAACTCACGATCGAGACTATGGGTTATGGTAAAGCCAGGATTGTGTGCCTCGGTGGGCCTAAGAATCCTTATCAATGAATGGAAGGATATATGGTAAATCCAAGAGGTGGATTCCTCTCTGTTGGGCCTAGTAGTCCCGGGATGGGATGTATGGTAAAGCCTGAATAGTGGGTCTTGGTGTAGAGCCTAGTGATCCCTGAATTGGGTTGTAGATTACGATAAAGCCTGAGAGACTAGGAAGCACTCAAATTCTTCACAGTGTAGGTGGAGAACTCCGGTAGCATCCATGCTTGTTTGGTTCTTTTCAGTTGGTTATGAGCCCCATATTCATGCTTGGAATATGGCACAAGGGTGATTGGTTGAAGAGAGATTTGACTCAGCTAATCTATGGTTAGGCGCAATGTAGTAGTCCCATCCCTGGTTGGTTTCTACATTCAGTAATGAGAAATTCATCCCTTTGGTTTTCATGTGTAAATGTATTGGTTTATATGTGGATTCTATGGTTGATGTATTTATGGTATTTTTGTTGCTACTATGTTGGTTATGTATATATTTTATGACAGCAATTATGTATGGATCTCATCATTTTTTTACTTGTAAATGAATGGAAAATGTATCTACTAATAGATGATAATGAAGCAAATGACATGAGGGAATAATAGTTCTTAGAGATTATCATATAAGTATGAGATCCCTATGCTTAAACTTGTTGTTTACACTTATAGATTACATGCTTGTCATGGCTAGTAGGCGTCTAGTTAAGAGATTGTTCAACTATTTTCTTTTGCACCATTGTTTCCCTATTATTTTACTGGTTTAAAGATGTCATTCCATTCTGGGCAGTGACCTGGGCTCTGGGCCTAAAAAAGTGGCTCAAATCTTGGGGATGCTGGCATAGAATTGGGCAAAATGGTCCCTGGACACTAGCTTGCAGGCCTGTGAAAGCATCTATAGGTCCTTGGACACTAACATGCCCATAGCAAGAGAGCATCCAGAGGTCAAGATATCAAAAACTTTAGTGGGACCCAGGGGCAAGCTACCTGAAGTGTTGGCATGGTTCTCAAGGGTCCTGTAGCTAATGCGGAAGGTCTGTATGTTGTGTTTCTATCGATTCCATTTCCTTAAGGTCACATAGGAGGTTGAATCCAATCATAATATCCTATCGTCACATGTTTAACTGAGTTGGTCGTTACTTGGGTAGTTGTGGCAAGAGGGTTTTACAAAGTGGTACCAAAGAATGGTTCACCCCTCGGACCAAATGGGTTGTGTGTGGGTCATGCATGCGTTTCAGTTGCATGTGTGTCTCTTATGCTTGCATTCCATGTGCCTGTTGCATTTGCATGATGTTGATCATGGTTGTAGTGATGTCATCATGTGGAAGTTGATGTTTTCATTGTGGAGTGCATCGTCATGAGTGTATGATTGGTTACATGTTGGTATATGTCACTTACATGTATCATTTTGCATGCTTGGTTACATTCTTGTATGTTTGGTTACAAGTATTGTTCTCTTATGCTTGATTACATGTGTTCACACGTGTGTGTGGTTGATTATGCATTGCTTATGCATGTTGATGTTTGCATGTGGCTATGTGTATAGTGGCATAATGGTTGTTTTCATGCATGAGGTCATGGTATGTGTAATCAATCTAGTCATGCATTGATGACTGGATTCTAACTAGAATGATGTTTATGTGTTGATGCATTTATTTGTATATGTCTATATTTTGTTATGATTATGTTATACATGTGTCACATTGATTTGGATGATCTTGCAGTTGAGGTATCCTCCCCAAATTATACTAAGGTACGTTGGTTTATTATGACTTGGTTTATCTAACATAGTATGCCTTGCAAGAAAGAGATCAAATGGCTAGCAAGATGGTAGACTACAAACTCTCCCTATGAATCGAATGAGGAGCGTGGTGAGCACTCTTCTGATTTAGTAGACACATTGAGAAGCTTGAAGTAAGAGATAAGGAGTTGTAAGGTAGACAATGAAAGGATCATACATGCACAAGAGAACTGTAGTGAAAAGGGCCACTTTGGATCATCAATGGATAGGAGAGCATAATTAATGGGGCACATGGAAGTAGGTCTCCTGGTAGACACTGGTGAGATAAAGCTAATACGGTGAGAGATGGTAGGTTGTTGGACACTCTGGATAGGATGGGTGATGAGTACAGGTACTATTCTAGTTTTGGTTTTAACATGCATAATAATGGTCATCGTTATAATCCATACAATATGAGTGATAGGGGATACTTGCCAGATGAATTTAAGAAAGCAAAGGCACCTACTTTTTATGGAGATGTGAAGAAGTTGGAAGATGCAAAGGTTTGGATACTTGGGATGAACAAATTCTTTGAGTTGCACGAGTACACAAATAACATGAAGGCTAGAATTTATATCTGCAGCTTGAAAGGTAAAGCAAACATTTGGTGGGAAGACGTGAAGCGGTTTAGAGACATCAAAATAGATGACTTGAGTTGGCATTAGTGCAAGAGGATTTTTAGGAATAAATACTTCTTAGAAAGGTACTAAAAAAGAAAGGCCAAATAATTTTACAAGCTAAAGATGGCGCTAATAACAGATGAAGAGTACATGAACAAGTTTCTGGATCTATTGACCTATGTACCGTAAGTTACAAATCATAGGACTAAAGTTTAGTGATTTTTCAATGGTTTTCCATTAGCATTTAGAGATAAAATTGATTATGATGAGCCTCAGTCACTTGAGGAAGTTATTTGGAAATTGAAGCATTATTATGAACAGTCAAAGCGTAAGAATGAATCTCATCAAGGATGGAAAGGAAAAGAAAAAGGTAAAGGTAAATGGAAACCTAAGAGAGAAAGGCCTCAAAATGCAGAGAAGAAAGAAAATGTGGCACCTCCAAATAATTTTAATGCATCTAGGCAGAGACATGGATCACAACAAAAACATAGAGGTAATGGTACTGGATGGTTGGAGTGTTGGACATGTGGTGAGGAAGAACTTAGGAGAGATTGTCTACATAATCAAGGTGGTAGGTCTAAGATATAAAGTATACAAAAGGTGCAGACTATTGGGGATGTGGGGAAAAATATTCCTCGTTTTTATGCAAATGCGGACAATAGACAGGCTGAGCACCAGGCATCTATCATTGAGATGGACGGTAAGCTTTGTGATCAAGTTATTTCTATTTTGATTGACCCTGGATATAATTATAGCTATATTAGTCCTGATGTAGTGTATAAGTGTGGTTTGAGTAAGGAATTGCATGCATAATATTGTTTAGTGTAGTTGGATACAAGTACGAAGAAGCGAGTTCATCATTGGGTGAGAACTTGTGCATTTGATTTGAATGGTATTCCTACCGTAGAACATCTGAATGTATTACCCTTGGGATCATATATTTGTTTGGCATGGATTGGTTGTATCTTCATAAGACCAAAGAGGATTGTTATGGCAAATCCATTGAGTGTGTTGATGACAATGGGGAACCAAGAATCTTACATGGTAAGAAGAAAGCCACATCATTTAGGATGGTGAAAACTATGTAGGAAAAGTGTATTTGTGAGAAGGGGTGTATGTTACTTGTAGTGCACATTTCTAGTGACAAGGGTAAGGAAGTTGAGGATGTAGATGTGTTGAGTAGGTACCCAGTTCTACAACAGTTTCAGGATGTATTTCTTGAGGACATTACAGAGTTTCCACCTCATAGGGAGGTAGAATTTTCTATTGATTTAGTGCCAGGGGAAACTCCAACATCAAAAGGCACCTTACAGGATGAGCACACCAAAGTTGGTTGAGTTGAATTTACAATTAAAGGAAATTTTGGACAAGGGATACATTAGACCAAGTGTATCACCTTGGGGCACACCAGTATTGTTTGTGAAGAAGAAAGATGGTACTCTCAGGTTATACATCAAGTACAGGTAGTTGACAAAAGTAACGATCAAGAACAGGTATCCATTGCCAAGGATTGATGAATTGTTCGATCAGTTGAAGGGAGTAGTAGTGTTCTCGAAGATTAATCTAAGATCTGGATATGACCAGGTACGCACCAAAGAGGAGGACATTTATAAGACAACTTTCCAAGCCAGGTATGGGCATTATGATTTTTTTGTAGTTCCATTTGTTTTGACTAATGCTCCAACTACATTCATGTTCTTGATGAATAGCATGTTGAGTATGTATTTGGATAAGTTTGTTATTGTTTTCATTAATGATATATTGGTATATTTTGAAAATGAGGAAGACCATGCTGAGCATTTAGTAGTAGTGATGAGGTTGTTGAGAGAGCATGATGCAGGAGCATTAGCTTGGGAAAATACCTTGTATTTTTATTAAACCTAGGGGTCTCATGTTTTTGAGAAATTGTTAATTTTATGTAACTATTTATGTGATTTGTGAGGATTTGTAAGTTCATAATGACACAAGAAGTTAGCCTGAATATTCAGAATTAATTATAAGCCTAAATTGATTTAGTTTCAAGAGTTTTAGGGATGAGAATCTATCCTTTAGGGATGTTGAGAGATTTAGGGATTTGTTGAGATACTAAGGGGATTTAGCATTTAATTTAATGATATTTTTAAATTGTATAAAGAGAAGAAGTTTTTGAGAAAAAAAGATAGAATAGGAGATTGTGAGAGAGCGTGTGACTAAGAGTAGGCTTGGACAGCAAGGCTGTAAGCCTTCAGTAAATTGTAAGGGCCACGACAATTCAATATCTGGCCATGAAGAGAGTTTGTAAGTATTTGTTTATTAATATGATAAGTGTGGGTTTTAGACACCGGATGTTAATTTCTGAAATGGGTTTTTATTCCCATGCGCATTTGTTGTGGCAATGATTTAATATAATTTGTAACGAGAGCAAAGTCGAACTATTGCGAACATATATACCCAGGTGTATTGAATATGTATGGAACGGTTTTATGTTGACTGTGCGCGTGGAGAACCTTTCCGAATCCATCATTAACTGTATGCGTATCCTGCATATTGTATGTGTATTTCCATCGATACATATGACAATGCATGTGCAGGTAAAGACTGAAGATTCAATCGCCGAGGAAGAGGGAGGTGAATGCTATAGGATATAGCGAAATGATTTTAATTTCAACGCAGCATAACACATTCTGGAGGAGTGGAAATATTGGGTGAGCCATCGTTAACAGCGAACTGGCCACGTGTTAGGAAGCAGCATCAATTTGTATCGGTTCTGTTGGGAAATCACCGAAAGATTTGATATGCACCGAACGACTTGATATGCCTTAAGATGAAACTGTAGCATGCGCGTCCAGGTTCAGCGTGCGAACTCCAGTTGCGTAGAAGGTTGGAGGAGCGCATAGCGTAAGTCGGAGTGAAGGCGGTTGTTATGTGTTGAATAATTTGATTGCTTTTGGCGGCGAGTGTTTAGATGTTAATTCTTGGATTAAATAGTGGACATCGGGTTTTTCCAGCGCGCAATGGTATATTTGTTAACTGTGGGTGCTTGACTCTATGTGTTATAAACCGCTGTAGCCCGAACCTATTATGATGTTGCGGTCTTCTTTGAAGAACGAAACCGTCCACACTGGAATTGCGTTCCTATCTCTGTTTGTTTAAGCTGACCATTATGTGCCTTGTGTGCATCGATTTACAATTTATGTGCTCTTTATGTGCTTGATTTACAAAGCATGCAGTGACATCTAAGTTTCCAGTTGCGTAAGTGGGCTGCGTGGTAGCCTTAGATGTGAGTTATGTCTGCTTAACGGTGCATATCAAAGGTGGGAAGCTGTCAATTGAATCGACTGAGGAAAAGCTGAACGACGACTTGTCAAAGGATACATCTAATTATACCGGTCCGTTGAGAAGTTTGAAAAATCGCGCGTTGTATTTGCATTGGCCGAACTGTATAGAGGCGCAGTGAATATATAGTCCTCGGATATTATATTTGAGCCTGTGATTTTGGTAAGATCTAACTCATACTTATCACAGTTGAAAGAGGTCGTGGGTATATATAATGTAGCATACATATATGTAATTTGTTGTGTAAGACCATATATATTCGGGTTTTGAGCTACCGAACTGCGGGACTGGCGCCTCGATTGGAAGCCGCCTGAAATTGTATCGGGCATGCGAGGAGAATTACATATATGCGTTGACTGGAATTATATGCAGGTAATTCCATTTCTTGGTTGAACTGTGATTTATGTCGCCTGTATGAGTTGACCGAATATATATAAGGGAATATGTATACCTTTCTTGTGATTGTGTATTAATGAATTCTTTTAAGGAGCGGCTTTGAAACTGATATAAAAGTCCGAAGTTTGAACAGCTGTGTATGTATACAATTCCGAGATCAGAATTATATGTCTTCGCCATAGAATAAAATCACATTTTCATCCATATGACTCAGGACTGGGAGCATGGCGTAGTATGGTTAATATGCTGGGTAACCGAATTGTGAAGATGCTGAATTGAAAAAACCTTCGCGCTGTTTTGTTAACAAACATTCGAATTGTTTGTTGTTAAGATAAGATAGTGGCAGTCATATGGGTTCTGTTGTGGGTTGAAATGACAGTAAGGGCGCAATTTTTTTGTTGAGTTGGGAATTGGACTTAATGCCAGCGTGGTTTTTATAATTTATCTTTAAGCAGACACTTGTGTGTGATGAATGCATGGTTTGTATGCATGACAAGTGGGAAAAGATCCTGGTAGCTGTGGCCTAGGAGTGGCCAGGGTCATCAATTTTTGGTATCAGAGCTGGAATAGCTCTATTTGAAGGATGAGTTTTTTTTATTATTATTAATTGCATGTGATAAGATCAGATTTTGAGACCGATGAATGTTGCAGCACAGAGATGCCATGCAGGTGGGAGATGAAGCGAGATCATGTAAGATCTTAGAAGGTGAAATGATTTTTTTTTCTGATTTAAAATTTGTGATGAGAGTTTAGGGTTGCAGGGGAGAAGATGGCATTGAACCTGGCATTCAGCTAAAGGCTGAATGAGGAGGAAAATTGCAGTGTCCTGAAGAAGAAGGTGAGTTGAAGAGATAGCCTGAGAGCGAGCAAAGGAGAGTGCTCAAAGAGGTTCCAGAGGTAGTGAACCAGTACTTACCAAAAGACTGAGTGAGGAGAGCTTGGTGAGGTAAGTGGCAGCAAGACAAGAGAGCTTGTTGCAGAGGCTAGTGCAACTCATGGCAAGTGAGAAGATGATCATGGAGGATCAAAGAAGAGGTTCAGAGGAATGCCACAGCGATGAGATGACTGCAGAAGACAGAGAAAGAGAGATTGCAGTAATGAAAGTGCAATTGCAGGTACTAGAGGAATGGCTGCAAGAGCAGGAAAACTAGAGTAGAGGATGGATATTTCCACTGAAGGGAAAGAAAGTGAAATGGTGGAAGCTACAACAGAAAAGAGATCGATAGATAAACATGCAATTAATGGAAGAGCTGAAGAAGCTTGAGCAGGTGATGGATGTACAGTTGAAGTGTACGCAACTCAGAGCAGCTGAGTTGGAAGAGGAGGTTTCCATTGATGAAACAGAGGAAGAGATCATTGATGATTTCTTGAATTATTGGGCAAATCCAGATCAGCGGGATAATGTGAACTCTTGTGTTTTTATAGCTGACAGTTGTGATGTGATTACAGGTTTTGTTGAAGAAGAAGTTCATGTGAATGAAGAAGATGATCAGCTGGAAGAGCTAGTATATGAACCGACGGTTAAGGTTGTTGAAACTTGTAGTTTTCAAACTGACAAGTTGTGTATGCATGCAGGGATTGTAAGTGATGGTGATGTTATGCTTCAGCAATGTCACAGAGAAATTGCATTGCTGGAATATTTGTTGAAGAATTCAGAGTATGACAGAGAGATGGCCGAAGAAAGAGTTCAATACAGTGAACAAGTGCAGAAAGATATCATGGAAGCAGATGATGTGAGAGGAAGACTAGTTGACAGTCTTGAGAATTCTTCAGAGAATTCTTTGGGCAAAGAGAATCAGCATACTGATGTGCTGATAGTGGAGGAGACTTCAGAACAACATACTGAAGTGCTGGCAAAGGAGGACAAGGCACTGATGCCTTCTGATTTTTATTCTAACAAGTGCTTTGTGAATGCAGGTATTGTTGCAGAACATTTGACTCAGTTGAGAAGTCAAATGAAGGAAGAAGAAGTTTTTTGTTCTGGAAAACAAGAGGGTATGGATGATTGGGTGGCGGTAAGAAATGAGAAAGTCAGAACAGAAACAAGAAGTGAGCGAGTGACAGTATAAACTGAGAAAGCTGTCTTAGCTCAGCAAGCAAACCAACAGCCGAGAGATTTATTGGATCGGGAGATTGAAAGTATCATAAGACTGATGACAAAAGAATCCCGGAAGAAACCAGTAGTAGCAAGGAAGAGAAGTAGCAGCAAAATGAAAATAGAGACAGATTGTGAAAGTGCAGCAAGTGGAGCAAGACAACATAAAGTGTGGGATCCAGGCGGACAAAGATTTAAAACGCATGATCTGGAGATCATGGTCATTTTCAACCTTGGGAGTCTGATGCAGGAGCATTAGCTTGGGAAAATACCTTGTATTTTTATTAAACCTAGGGGTCTCATGGTTTTGAGAAATTGTTAATTTTATGTAAATATTTATGAGATTTTGTGAGGATTTGTAATGTTTCCAAATAATTGGACAACAAGAGAGAAATTAGCCTTGAAATATTTCAGAATTAATTATAAGCCTAAGATTAGATTTAGTTTCAAGAGTTTTAGGGATGAGAATCTATCCTTTAGGGATGTTGAGAGATTTAGGGATTTGTTGAGATACTAAGGGGATTTAGCATTTAATTTAATGATATTTTTAAATTGTATAAAGAGAAGAAGTTTTTGAGAAAAAAAGATAGAATAGGAGATTGTGAGAGAGCGTGTGACTATGATTAGGCTTGGACAGCAAGGCTGTAAGCCTTCAGCAAATTGTAAGGGCCACGACAGTTCAATATCTGGCCACGAAGAGAGTTTGTAAGTATTTGTTTATTAATATGATAAGTGTGGGTTTTAGACACCGGATGTTAATTTCTGAAATGGGTTTTTATTCCCATGCGCATTTGCTGTGGCAATGATTTAATATAATTTGTAACGAGAGAAAAGTCGAACTATTGCGAACATATATACCTAGGTGTATTGAATATGTATGGAATGGTTTTATGTTGACTGTGTGTGTGGAGAACCTTTCCGAATCCATCATTAACTGTATGCGTATTCTGCATATTGTATGCGTATTTCCATCGATACATATGACAATGCATGTGCAGGTAAAGACTGAAGATTCAATCGCCGAGGAAGAGGGAGGTGAACGCTATAGGATATAGCGAAATGATTTTAATTTCAACGCAGCATAACACATTCTAGAGGAGCGGAAATCTTGGGTGAGCCATCGTTAACAGCGAACTGGCCACGTGTTAGGAAGCAGCATCAATTTGTATCGGTTCTGTTGGGAAATCACCGAAAGATTTGATATGCACCGAACGACTTGATATGCCTTAAGATGAAACTGCAGTATGCGCGTCCAGGTTCAGCGTGCGAACTCTAGTTGCGTAGAAGGTTGGAGGAGCGCATAGCGTAAGTCGGAGTGAAGGCGGTTGTTATGTGTTGAATAATTTGATTGCTTTTGGCGGCGAGTGTTTAGATGTTAATTCTTGGATTAAATAGTGGACATCGGGTTTTTCCAGCGCGCAATGGTATATTTGTTAACTGTGGGTGCTTGACTCTATGTGTTATAAACCGCTGTAGCCCGAACCTATTATGATGCTGCGGTCTTCTTTGAAGAACGAAACCGTCCACACTGGAATTGCGTTCCAATCTCTGTTTGTTTAAGCTGTCCATTATGTTCCTTGTGTGCATCGATTTACAATTTATGTGCTCTTTATGTGCTCGATTTACAAAGCATGCAGTGACATCTAAGTTTCCAGTTGCGTAAGTGGGCTGCGTGGTAGCCTTAGATGTGAGTTATGTCTGCTTAACGGTGCATATCAAAGGTGGGAAGCTGTCAATTGAATCGACTGAGGAAAAGCTGAACGGCGACTTGTCAAAGGATATATCTAATTATACCGTTCCGTTGAGAAGTTTGAGCAATCGCGCGTTGTATTTGCATTGGCCGAACTGTATAGAGGCGCAGTGAATATATAGTCCTCGGATATTATATTTGAGCCTGTGCTTTTGGTAAGATCTAACTCATACTTATCACAGTTGAAAGAGGTCGTGGGTATATATAATGTAGCATACATATATGTAATTTGTTGTGTAAGACCATATATATTCGGGTTTTGAGCTACCGAACTGCGGGACTGGAGCCTCGATTGGAAGCCGCCTGAAATTGTATCGGGCATGCGAGGAGAATTACATATATGCGTTGACTGGAATTATATGCAGGTAATTCCATTTCTTGGTTGAACTGTGATTTATGTCGCCTGTATGAGTTGACCGAATATATATAAGGGAATATGTATACCTTTCTTGTGATTGCGTATTAATGAATTCTTTTAAGGAGCGGCTTTGAAACTGATATAAAAGTCCGAAGTTTGAACAACTGTGTATGTATACAATTCCGAGATCAGAATTATATGTCTTCGCCATAGAATAAAATCACATTTTCATCCATATGACTCAGGACTGGGAGCATGGCGTAGTATGGTTAATATGCTGGGTAACCGAATTGTGAAGATGCTGAATTGAAAAAACCTTCGCGTTGTTTTGTTAACAAACATTCGAATTGTTTGTTGTTAAGATAAGATAGTGGCAGTCATATGGGTTCTGTTGTGGGTTGAAATGACCGTAAGGGCGCAATTTTTTTGTTGAGTTGGGAATTGGACTTAATGCTAGCGTGGTTTTTATAATTTATCTTTAAGCGGACACTTGTGTGTGATGAATGCATGGTTTTTATGCATGACAAGTGGGAAAATATCCTGGTAGCTGTGGCCTAGGAGTGGCCAGGGTCATCAGAGCATCAGTTGTATGCTAAGCTCAGCAAGTGTAGCTTCTTTCAGACTGAGGTACACTACTTAGGACATGTTGTTTCCAAGGAGGGAATTGCAATAGATATAGAAAAGATAAGGGCCATCATGGAGTGGGTAGCTCCTAATAATGTGGATGAGGTGAGATATTTCATGGGGTTGGTAGGCTATTATAGGAGGTTCATCAGGAACATCTCACATATTTCTTATCCTATCACATCATTGTATAGGAAAGGTAAGAATTTTGAATGGATGGAGGAGTGTGAGGCCAGTTTTGAGTAGCTTAATTAATTGTTGACACATGCTCTAGTGTTCCATATAGGGATTTTGTAGTATTCACAGATGCTTGCAAGAGATGACTTAGTAGGGTCCTTATGCAGGATGGACAAGTCATGTGCTATGAGTTGTGAAAACTGAATGAGCATGAGAAGAATTACCTAGCGCATGATCTTGAGTTGGTAGCGATCATGCATGCATTGAATATGTGGAGGCACTATCTTCTTGGCAAGAGGTTTGTATTGATGAGTGATCATATTGGGTTGAGGTATTTGTTTGACCAACAAAATTTGAATGCCATGCAAGCTAGACTGTTGGCCATGATCAGTGAGTTTGATTTCAATATTAGGTACATCAAAGGAAAAGAGAACAGGGTGGCAAATGCTCTTAAAATTGGAAACTAGGGCCAATCTCCATGAGGATCACCTTATTCATGGCTAATAATATTTTATCTAGATTCCTCTCGTCGAGAGGTGTAGGATTGATCTAAAGATCATCCAATTCTGATAAGTATTTATGGTGATATGAATTTATTTTGATTATGGACAAATTGTCAAAGTCGGCCAGCAACTTATGTAGGCTTAGAAGCCCAATAGACACATCTATTCATCATCAACGTTTACATATAAATACAAGATGTCTCCTCCTCATTTGGACACAAACTTCTCATCCATCTCTGTCTCTCTTCTGTGCAGAAAATATTCCCTCTCTCTCTCTTGCGTAGATAGGTCTCTCTCTCACACGTGGGAAGGAAGGACACAATTTTCTAAGGGTTTACAAATTGAAGATTGGAACCTTGAGCAGCATTGACCAACATTCTCTCTCTCTCTCTCTATTGAATGCATAGTAGGTGAAGCTGACTCTCCTTGGAAATCCCCAATTTTTGGCACAGGAATCGAGGTGATTTGACCTCCAATTTGGAAGATATTGACTGCCCTAGTTTAGGGTTGATGCCGATGATGATGATGCTGCTGATGTCGATGATGTTGATGCCACTAACGCTGATTATACTGATGTCACTAATGCCAATGGCTGATTCCGCTGATGCTGATGATGTTGATGTCATTGATGCCACTGATCTAGGGTTTGCTGCTGCTGATATAAATCAGATTTTTGTACTATTTCTCTCTGCTGAATTATTGAAGATAAAAGAAGATTTGATCAAAAGGTTTCCCCATATTGGGGTTTGTCCCTGGCTAGCCACCATATCTTGTGTCTCTTGTCTTGGCTTGTTTTCTGTTGATCGTTTAATGTTCTATCTACACTTTACTTATGTACATGTGATTACTAATTGTGGATAATAATAAGAAAGATAAGTAAATTGCTCTAAGCATAGAACGTACCATAATTTAACATGGTATTGGAGCTCAGGTGAAGACAAAGC
Organism: Pinus taeda; assembly: GCA_000404065.3. NCBI lineage: Eukaryota > Viridiplantae > Streptophyta > Pinopsida > Pinales > Pinaceae > Pinus > Pinus taeda. The sequence continues at coordinate 194,934 of APFE030353021.1, forward strand.
CCAAGCAAGATCACGAGAAATCACTGAAGAGAAGGTTGGCAAGGCTATCTAAAAAGAACTATGGGGTCCTCAACACTCTTCCCTACCAAAGACAAGCTCCATGAAAAGTTTGACTATCACAGATGGAAGATGTCTCTCAATTTGACTTTAGAAGATCAAGAAGTGTTGGACCATGTGAGAGGCAATATTGTTGAGCCACCATCAAATGCATCCACTGCTACCAAGAACAAATGGAAATCCAGAGAAGTCAAAGCAAAGAAGATCATTCGGGACTCTATCGATAAGCGCTTGGTGGCCTATGTTTCTGAACTAAACACCTCCAAGGAAATCTACGACAGACTGGATGTATTATATTTGCTTGATCTCAAAAAGAACCTGGTGTCCATTTTGGCAATGGAAGACAAAGGCTACAAGGTGGCTTTCAACGATGGCAAGGTACTTGTATGGAAAAACAATATTAAATATGCCTTCACTCTTGGGTTTCGAGTTGATTCATATATCAGGTCAGAGGAAGTCTACTAGGTATCATGTCATGTGACACATCTCTTTAGTCCAAACTATGGCATCGGAGGTTTGCTCACCTTCAGTATAAAGCTCTACCTGATGTAAGAAAAATGGTGATCGGGCTGCCTGAGTTCAGAATAGAGCAAGAAGGTGTATGTCCCGAATGTGCCAAAGGAAAGCTAAAAAGAGGACCATTCCCCTCAAGCCAAAGCAAGAACTCCAATATATTGCAGTTAGTTCACTCAGACATATCTAGTATGATTCTTGTGAACTCCTTGGGAGGATATTCATATTACCTCACTCTTACATATGACTATTCTCGCAAGACTTGGATATACTTCTTGAAAAAAAAGGATGAAGTGTTCTCCTGGTTTCGACACTTCAATGCCTTGATCAAGAATCAAACCGAAAAGAAGATCAAGATCTTAAGGATTGATAATGGGACTGAATATGAATCTAATGAGTTTCATGACTTTTGTAAAGAGGATGGAATTAAGAGGGAGGCTACTACACCATACACTCCTGAACAGAATGGTGTGGCAAAAAGGAAGAACCATATGATTATGGAAGTTGTCCATGTTATGCTTCATGATCAAAGACTTCCGAAGTTTCTATAGGCCAAAGCTGCAAACACCACCTTATATATACAAAATCAATGCCCCCATCAAGCATTGGGTTCAAAAACTCTTGAAGAAATGTTCACCAATAAGAAACCTGATGTATCTCATTTTAGAATTTTTGGAAGCCCTGTATATTTTCATGTGCCAAAAGAGAAAATGAATAAATTGGGTGCATCTGGAAAGAAAGGAATATTTGTGGGCTATAATGAAAATACTAAGGGCTATAGAATCTATGTAGCCAGTCAAAGGGAAGTCGTGATTAGTCATGATGTCACCTTTGACAGAGATATGGCTCTTAGCAAGGTGAACAATCTTCTTACTGTGACAAGCTCTCAAGACACTGACACCAGGGAACTGAAAGAAAAAATTGATGAAACAATGCCCGATGTGGAAGAACCCATGTGTCCTATTTATTCTCCTCCACCTCAGCCTTCCTCCTCTAGGAAGAGGCCTTCATGGCTTAGGGGGACACTTGATGATGGAAGTACAGAAAAGTATAAGGCTTGTTTTGTTGCTTGTGGCTTCTCCCAAAAGGAAGGTATAGACTATGACGAGATATTTGCACCTGTTGTGAGGTATACCACCATCCACTCGATCATAGCCCTTGCAGCTTCAATGTTATATACCCAGGGGGGATAATATGGGGTATAAAGGGAGGCACCCAAGGGAATAATGTAATAATGGGATGGGCCATAGTAATAAATAAGGTGGTTAACTTGACTCATGTAAGGGACCACGAGCAGTTAGTAATAGTGTAATGGGCCCATGGTATTAGATAGATGGCACTGAGGGAACCATGGTAATGACTCATGGTATTGTATGTATTAGGCCTATATAGAGGCTAGAGACTCCACATTGAGAGATGTCAAGGAATATGGTATGAACAGGCATATGGCTTGTGGAGTGTTCTCCTTCCTTAAGGAGTGAATGTATGGTGTTGCCCTACCTTAAGGGTTTGATATCAATAAAGTGAAGCATTTCCTATATTCAGATCTTGTTATTCTTGTGTTTATTTGCATTATCTTATACTTTCAGATCAGATCTATAACATTCACAAGGATGGAAACTACATCAAATGGATGTCAAGACCACGTTCTTGCATGGTTCGATCAAAGAAGAGGTCTACGTGGAGCAACCCAAAGGATTTGAGATTTATGATCGAAAATCTCATGTGTATAGGTTGAAAAAGGCCCTCTATGGGCTGAAGCAAGCACCCCAAGCATGGTATGAGAGGATCATTAGCTACTTGATGAAGCTGGGATTCACTAGGGGTGAAGACAATCCCAACCTTTACTTTAAGGTTGAAGATGAAAATCCTCTCATACTGGTGTTGTATGTTGACAACCGCTTTCTAATAGGTGCAGACCCTCTCATTCACAAATGTAAGAGGGAGTTGGCTTCTGAATTTGAAATGAAGGATCTATGACTGATGCACTATTTCCTAGGACTTGAAATTTGGCAGAAGCTAGGGGAAATTTTCCTATCTCAAGGAAAATATGTGGTGAAGATATTGGAAAGATTCAATATGGTGGACTACAAGCCTGTAACTACCCTGATGGAGCTTGACTTCAAAAAGTTAAGTGGTAGTGCTACTGGACCTATTTTGCGAAATGCCACTGAGTATCGTCAACTCATCAGAGCATTAATGTTCTTAGTGAAATCCCGTCTAGATATATGCTTTGCAGTCAACACGTTGAGTCAACATATGGTTGAACCTCACCACATACATTGGATTGGTGCCAAGAATCTGTTGATATATCTTCGTGGCACAATTACTTATGGGTTAAGATACACTTCCAAAGATGTGAGACTACTTGGGTACACAATGTTGATTGGGCAGGAAATGTGGTGGACCGAAAGAGCACTTCCAGGTGCTGTTTCTCTTTGGGATCTGCTCCAATATCCTGGATGAGCAGGAAGTAGAAGTCGGTGGCTTTGAGCACCGCTGAGGCAGAGTATATTGTTGTTAGCATGGCCTCCTGCAAGGCAGTCTAGTTGCGAAATCTCTTCAGTGAGCTATTTGGAATTACATTGGATACCACCGTGATTCTGTGTGACAACCAGAGCTAGATCTGTTTATCAGAAAATCATGTATTTCATGATCGCTCTAAGCATATTGATATCACGTACCACTATATTCGAGATATGGTGCAGTGAGGAGCAATAAGGCTCCAACATGTCGGTACAGATAAACAGGTCACTGGAATTCTAACAAAGCCCCTAAGAAAGGTCAAATTCCTGACTTTCTGAGAATGACTTGGTGTCGTTCAAAGACCCTCTAATAAGGGTCAAGTATGATGTATTGAGCTCTGGGAGCTCTAGGGGGGCGCAGGTACTTCTTGGAGCGACATATGACCACAGGGTGACTCACCATCCCCTATTGGTGCACTTTGTATAGGGTAAAAGGTTCAACCTTCCCATGTGACACCCCGTGGTGACTATGGAACAGGATGATTAGTTCTCTTGTGGGCCAGGATGATTCATTCTCTGTGGCGACTATGGAACAAGATGATTAGTTCTCTTGTGGGCCAAGATGATTCGTTCTCCATGGCGACTATGGAACATGATTATTAGTTCTCCTATGGGCCTGGATGATGTGTTATACATGTCGATTGTGGATAGGATGATTCGCTCTCCTGTGGACATTATGATTCACTTTCTGTGGACAAGATGATTCGCTCTCTTGTGGGACAGGATGATTCGCTCTCTTGTGGACAGGATGATTCCCTCTCCTGTGGACAAGATGATTTTCTCTCTTGTGGGATAGGATGATTTGTTCTCCTATGGACAGGATGATTAGTTCTCCTGTCGAGGCATCCTACCTATAAGGGCCTGTGGTCTGGCTGACTCCCTCCATGCGAAGTGCGAGCAGACAAGTCGAACAAGTGACCAAGCGAAGCACTTGAGTGTGTGTGTGAAAGTGTTGGAGCAAGTCATGTATTTATGTGGGACGAGCTGGGTATTTGTTCAAACAAGCCGACCTCATGAAGATTGCGATGCGGGTGAAGGTTAGATGGCCAACCAAACGAATTAGCTAAGTAAGGTGTCAACTGGGCATTAAAACGAAGGTCAACCAAGGGTAGCATGACTACCCACCAAGCATATAAACATAGCATGCGATGGATGGGAGAAAGGCATCGAAGACATTTGAACGCACATCATTCGGTGATCACAAGGGAGGTGCGAAGAAGAGTTAGGCCGTAGCAAGGAGGTGTAGTTCTTATCCGCCTACTATTGGGCAGTGCTACACGGTGAAACGCACAAGTCTTAGTTATCGGGTGAAGGCGTGGGCATCGGTCGCATGAAGGCGCCCACCAACCATTTGAAGGATACACGAGTAGAGCCTTGGGTGAAGGCGCTTGCCCGTCGTGCAAGGGTCAATGCGATGAAGTCTCGTGTGAGGTCGTCAGTCTTGGTTGGCATTTCGGTTGAAGGCTCGGGTAAGCACGGTGTGTGGAGCGCCCACCCGCCGGTTGGAGATCTGGGTGGAGAGTGTGGTGAGGCGCATGCCCAACGATCGTAGAAGCAGGTGGAGGGTGCACGAAGGCACCCGCCTGCCAGGTGAAATGAAGTGTTGCCAGGTGAACAAAGAGACGACACGAAGTTCAATTGAGGAGTGCGGTTGGTGGTCCGTGTGAGGGCGCGCCCGCCCAACTCAGGCAAGGAACTTGGTTGGCACACGAAGGTGTTGCCTGTTGTAAAATTGGATAAGTATGAAACTTTGTGTTTCCCAAGTATACTTTTAAACATTTTAAAGTTGAATAATATATTGAAATTGGGCAGACTCATTTTTCAGGGAGTTGCCCCTCCCTTTATACTGTGCAATTGTGTTCTCTTGTATAATTGTTGTGGATAATGAATGTGTATGGGTGTTCATTAGTATAAAGGAAAAATAATAACACTTGGTTGAAAAAAACAAACTAAGTAGCCAAATGGTTAGGCGTATTCCATGAAAATAAGTATTGGTGAAAATAAAGTGTTCGGTGACGCCGCACCTCGCCATAAGCGGTTGAAAGACTACCGCAGGTGTGGGGGCATGGCAGGTGGTATCAGAGCTCATGGTTGAAGCTGGTACATAATGAAGTGGCAGATCTGTATGCACTTGATAGTTGGTGTTTGAGCAAGTTTGCTTGTGACAGTGGAAACAGGTACTTGCAGGTGAAGGGAGTTGGTTTCACATACAAGTGAAATCAAGAGCTGGCTCATGTTTTGCAGGGAACTTGGAGAAGGCTGAAAGGCAAAGATGGTAGATGAACCTACGACAAGTGAATCTAGCCATAATGCAAGTGAAGTATTCCAGTACAAAGTGTTGGGACAAATGAGTCGATGGAGTTCTAACTGGGTTTCAATGAAGGTTGAGAACATGAAGATTCGGGAACACTGTTCAGAACTAAGGAGGGAACTTGAAGAACTCAAAAGCCAATGCGGAAGTATGATAGATGGTGAACTCAAGGAACTTGATGAGGAGATATGACAAAGTGGTCTTGGTCTTCAAGAGCTCTTGGATGAAAGAGCCCAGTTAAGGAAGAAAAGTGCCATGGTGGAAGCTGAAGTCAAGCAAATTGAGGAGGAGATAAAGAAGAAGCTTCTTGGTAAGAATATTGTTGTAATTGAGTAGGAAGAGCTCAACTACATTGACAGGCTGGGGACTCACTACCAAGACAATCCAAAGGATGTTCAGAAGCTTAGTTCTATGAAGGTAGTCAATGGACACTTGGTTGGTGCACTTGAACAGAATGCGATGGAGGACAAGCTTGAGGGAAATCAAGTTAGACCAGGATCGAGTTTCTTAGAAGAGCCAAGCAAGGAAGTGAAGTACCTTAGGAGGAATGTTAAGTTGAAGCACAAGCCAATTAACACTTCTGAGGCCAAATTCTTGAAGAAGGTTGTTGATGTGAGACACAAGATAAAGCCAACAGAAGGAGGTGATGCCTTGAAGCTGAGTTTTGTGCAGGTGACCGTGAAAGGCAAGAGATTTGCAGCTTTGGTGGATACGGGGGCTACTAATAGCTTCTTAAGCAGGAAAGAAGCAAAGTCTTTTGGGAAGAAGGCAAAGATGGAGAGGGAATGGAGTGATTTCAAAGAAGTCAACTCTACCATGAAAGCTGTTACTGGTGTGATGGAAAACACTCAGGTGAGAGTGGGATCATGGTTTGGAAAGTTGGACTTGAGGATCGTGGACATGGATGATCATTCTATGGTGCTGGGGCAAGATTTCATGAGGCTTGCACAAGCCATACCAATGGTGTACCGGGACATTCTCTTGGTCACAGCTGAAGGAAGCACCATGTTGGTTTTGATGAATAGAAGAAGTTGCTTGGGGTATAGACCAAGGATGAATTCTATGACTTTGTATCCCAAAGATCTGAATGTGAAGCATGATCATGTGGAGCAAAGAGGACTTGGGAGTATGACTCAAACAACAAAGGAAGGGAAGTTGATTGACTTCATTGTAAAAGCGAGGAAGGATGAAGTAAGTGGGAGATCAATCTCACAAACCTTGAAGCACTTGACAGAGACATCTTCTACTAATGATCTTCACAATGGAGTTGCAGAATAAGGAAGTTTGAGTACTACTTCAGAAGCAGTGGTTGGAGAGGATTATGAAGGTAGAGATCCGGCTTGTATAGTGGATTTTTGCAGGTATGCAATGGGCATATATGACTTTCAATTGACGAAAGCCAAGCTTGGGGAGCTTGGGTGTACATGTGAGGAGATTGAGGCTGTGCACAAATATTTGAGGACACAACATCAACCTGATACATGGGTGGATGAGAGTCAGGGAGGAAACTTCCTGGACCTCCTTTCTTTATAGACAACCTTGGAGATGGGTTGGTGCAGGGACCTTGATTGGAAGGGGCTACACCATCTTAGCGAGGGGCCTTGGGAGGAGGCTTCTTTATGATAGATTGTAGACTTGGATGCAAATGACCAGATGTTGGGATGGAGTCTACATGGGTTAGACATCATGGACAGCTAGAGTCATGGACATCAGGTTGGAGACATGGAGCATGATAGTGCAGGGACATTATGTAGGAGCATGTGTAGAGGTGTCATTCATGGACATTCTATGGGGAATGCCAAAGAAAAGGATGTGGTGTAGATGATGTTATGACATGGAGATGTATGAGCTAGTGGAGGGGTTGTACACTCTTGTGCAACAAGACCATGGGCTGATCATGTTGGGTCACTGGTCTTAGTTGGCATTTCAGTTGAAGGCTCAGGTAGGCATGGTGCGTGGAGCGCCCACCTGCCAGTTGGAGAGTTGGGTGGAGAGTGCAGTGAGGCCCATGCCAAACGATCGTAGAAGCGGGTGGAGGGTGCACGAAGGTGCCCGTCTGCCGGGTGAAACGAAGTGTTGCCGGGTGAACGAAGAAACGACATGAAGTTTAGTTGAGGAGTGCGGTTGGCGGTCCATGTGAGGGCGCGCCCACCCAACTCAGGCAAGGAACTCGGTTGGCACACGAAGGTGTTTCCTATTGTAAAATTGGCTAAGTATTAAACTTTGTGTTTCCAAAGTATACTTGTAAACATTGTAAAGTTGAATAATATATTGAAATTGGGCAGACACATTGTTCAGGGAGTTGCCCCTCCCTTTATGCTGTGCAATTGTGTTCTCTTGTATAATTGATGTGGATAATGAATGTGTATGGGTTTTCATTAGTATAAGGGAACAATAATAATACTTGGTTGAGAAAAACAAACTAAGTAGACAAATGGTTAGGCGTAGTCCATGAACATAAGTATTGGTGAAAAGAAAGTGTTCGGTGGTGCCGCACCTCGCCATAAGCGGTTGAAAGACTACCGCATGTGTGGGGGCATGACACTACCCATGCAATCTGGGACTCATGGGAAGTACCTCTCATCTGATCAATGAGTAGGGAAATGAGAATAGGGACCATAGTAGTACCAATGGATGCATCATTGTATCTACCGTACTCCCTATGCTATGATGACCTTCATTGATCTACTACACTATCACACTGACTTTGAGTCAGTAGAGTACTGGTCTCGGACCAGTGGTACACACTCTGAGACTGACTTTGGGTCAGTGGAGGATGGTATGATACATCCTCGATCACTTCTTCTTCTCCCTCATAGTTTGAGCAAAGCAGAATAGAGCAGAGTAGAGTAGAGCATAACAAGGCAGGGAAGAGCATAGCAAGGCAGAGCAGAGCATAGCAGAGCAAGGGTCAAGCTATTCAAGGTAGTGCATTTGATGGATGAATAGTAGCGACAGTCAGACGAATTGCAGATGGAGATCTCCCTAGTTGAGAGGGAGTGTTAAAATTGACAACTAGGGTCAAACTCCATGAGGATCACCTTATTCATGGCTGATAATATTTTATCTAGATTCCTCTCATCGAGATGTGTAGGAATGATCTAAAGATCATTCGATTCCGATAAGTATTGATGGAGATATGAATTTATTTTGATTATGGACAAGTTTTCAAAGTCAACCAGCAACTTATTTAGGCTTAGAAGCCCAACAGACACATCTATTCATCATCAACATTTGCATATAAATATAGGATGTCTCCTCCTCATTTGGACACAAACTTCTCATCCATTTCTCTCTCTTCTGCACAGAAAAGAGTCTCTCTCTCTCTCCTGCGCATATAGGTCTCTCTCTCACACGTGGGAAGGAAAGATGCAGATTTCTAAGGGTTTACAAACTGTAGATTGGAACCTTGACCAACATTGACCAGCATTCTCTCTCTCTTGACTGCGTAGTAGGTGAATCTGACTCTCCTTAGAAATCCACAATTTTTGGCACAAGAATCGAGGTGATCTGACCTCCAGTTTGGAAGATATTGACTGCCCTAGTTTAGGGCTAATGCCGATGATGTTGATGTCACTGGTGCCGATGATGTTGATGCCACTAATGCCAATGATGTTGATGCCACTGACGCCAATGACTAATGTCACTGATGTCGATGATGCTGATGCCGCTGATGCCAATGATGCTGATGCTAATGATGTTGATGCCACTGATGCTGATGATGTTGATGTCACTGATGCTGATGATGTTGATTTCGATGATGTTGATGCCACTGATGTTGATGCCACTGATCTAGGGTTTGCTGTTGCTGATATAAATCAGATTTTTGTATTGTTTCTCTTTTATGAATTATTGAAGATAAAAGAAGATTTGATTAAAGGGTTTCCCCATATTAGGGTTTCTCCCTGGCTAGCCGCCACATCTTGTGTCTCTTGTCTTGGCTTGTTTTCTGTTTATTGTTTAATTTTCTATCTACACTTTAATTATGTACATGTGATCGCTACTCTGTGGATAATAATAAGAAATATAAGTAAACTGCTCTAAGCATAGAACAGACCATAATTTAACACAAGCAGATACAAGTAAATCACTTAGCAACTATGAGCTCCTATGGGACAGACTTATAGGATAGGATCTTGTAGGTAGGTCAATAGGATGTCAAAGATATGGATATTATGCACAGGTTGCAGCAAGGTACTAGTACACGTACTAGTGATAGTACAGGTATTGGTAGTGGTACAGGTGCAGGTGTAGGTGCACGGGATGTGGAATATTGCCTTACAATGGATGGAATGGTTAGATTCAGAGACAGGATATATGTGCCTAGCAACAATGAGATGAAGAAGGTGATATTGAGGGAGATTGATGTGAAACCATATTCAAGTCACCCAGGTTATCATAATACACTGATAACAGTGAAAATATTTTATTATTGGTCAAACCTAAAGAGGGATGTAGCAGAGTTTGTGGATATGTTTTTATATTGTCAGTGTGTGAAGACAAAGTGTAAATATCCAGGTGGACTGCTACAACCGATTTCTGTTCCAGAATGGAAACGGGAGGTCATTTCCATGGAGTTCATCACAAGGCCATTGAGGAGAATGAGACAACATGATTCCATCATTGTTGTTGTGGACAAGTTGACAAAGATTGCACACTTCTTCCGAGCGAACTCTACATTCTCAACTAGCGATGTAGCACAAGTATTTATCATAGATGTGGTTAAATTGCATGGTGTTCCAAGGAAGATTGTGTCAGACAGGGATGCAAAGTTCACTTCGAAGTTTTGGAATGAGTTGTTTGGAGGTTTGGGCACATTGCTGGCCTTTAGTACAACTTATCATCCATAGATTGATGGATAGATAGAAAGGGTCAACAGAATATTGGAGGACATGTTGAGGATGTATGTGATGCATTAGCAATGGAAGTGGGAGGAGTATCTTCCCTAGGTTGAGTTCGCATACAACAATGGCTATCAGGAGTCATTGAGGATGAGTCCTTTTGAGGCATTTTATGGTTGGAGTTGCAATACTTCCATTAGTTGGAGTGATCCAATTAACAGGGTGTTGATTGGAACGGACATGTTGGCGGACATGGAACATGAGATGTAGGTTATAAAAAAGAATCTAAAGGCAGAACAAGATAGGCAGAAGATATATAGAGATCAAAACCAAAGAAGATCTCCTTGCGGATTAGATAATGTGCCAAGTTGGCACCACGATTTTGTGTACCCTTTGGTATTGTTGAGAGGATTGAGAGAGTACCATATCGACTTGCACTGCCTATGACAATGAAATTCCATGATGTTTTCCATGTGTCATCACTTAATAAGTATGTTAATATGTTGATCATGTGATTGACTGGTCTGTATTGTAGGTGGAACTAGATGGAGAATTCCACTCAGAGCCTAAGTGTATATTGCAGAAAAAGGTGTTCATGCTCTGAAACTGAGCAATTGAGCAATTTAAACTGCAGTGGCACTTTAGGCTCGATGAAGCTACATTGGAGATGGCAAATTAGATACGGGTTATGTATCCTTCCTTGTTTTTCGTTTGAGGCAAAGGATTTTTTGGTATCATGTTTTGGTACATGTCTTTGGTATATGTTTTAGTACATGCTTTGATGATGTTTTGGTATATGTACATATGTATATGGATGTAAATACCACCATGAGCTATGTTATAAATCTCCAATAAGAAATATAGATGTCATGTTGGCATGTTATTATGTTGTCATGTTATTATCATATCATGTTTTTATGTTGTCTTGTGGGTTGGCATTCTGCAAGGTGATCATTGTAAATATTGCATCATGCGATGTTATAAAGCTCCATTCGCAGTATGTCTTCTTTCTAGAAGTTTTGCTGAGGTATATGTGTGATTGAACACCGAGGACAGTGTCCCCCAAGGGGGATGGTTCTGTAACATTCCTGGTGAAAGTTCCATGTAATAAAAGTTAAAAATAATAGCCACGGTTAATGGGACACTTATTCCAAGTTGAATGTTGGGCAAGACATCCTAGGAGATGTTCATTTGGTTTATTATGGCTAAGGAAATGGAAAAGGATTTGGAAAGGAAAAATGGCATTTTTGGCACATTTATTTATGAAAATAATGGAAAGTAGGAGAAAATGGAGGTGAAAGGTCACAGGTTGCATGTGAGGAGGAAAATAATGGAAAATGAAGAAAATAGAGGCCTCATTCATAAAAACGCTATCGAGGATCAATTAGTAACCTTTTGTCAGTTCAGTTTTGGAGCTCTCCCATTATTCTCTCTCTCTTTCTCACTCTTGGACACTTAGAGTTTTCTTAGAGCACTTGGGCATTAGATCAAGAAAGGAAAAGAAGGCAAGAGGAAGCAAAGATCAAGTAAGGAAAAGCAGGATCAATCAGCTACAACAGGATTCTTTGCAAGTATTAATTTTCATGTGTGATATCCTTGCTATATTTGGTATGCATGGTATTGCATGTGGATATTTTGTTGTTATGGCATGGGTTTTCCCAGGCGTGATAGTGTCTTTTTAGCCTAGCCTTTCCATTTCCTGATAGCCTTCATGAGATGGGTTCTCATACTTCGGTTGATCTAGATTGCTGGATGGATTTGAAAATGAGTGGGGTGGATCTCTAAAATGAAAAACACATGCCATAGTGGTCCTTGAAATGAAATTTGGATCACGATAAAGCCACTAGCCTAGTAACCACTAAGCCAAACTATGGGTTGTGGTAAATCTAGGATTATGTGCCTCGTTGGGCCTAGGAATCCTTGCTAATGAATGGTGGGATATATGGTAAAGCCAAGAGGTGAATTTCTCTCTGTTGAGCCTAGTAGTCCCGGGATGAGATGTACGGTAAATCCTAGAGAGTGGGTCTTGGTGTAGGGCTTAGTGATCCCTAGATCGGAATATGGATTACAGTAAAGCCTGAAAGACTACGAGGCACTCAAATTCCTCATGACATAGGTGGAAAACTCTGGTAGCATCCATGCTTGTTTGGTTCTTTTTGCTTGGTTATGAGTCCCACATTCATGCTTGAAATATGGCATGGGGGTGATTGGCTAAACAAGGATTTGTCTCAGCCAATCTATGGTCAGGTGGAATGTGGTAGTCCCATCCCCAATTGGTTTCTACATTCATTAACAAGAAATTCATCCCTTTGGTTTTCCTATGTAAATGTACTGGTTTATATGTGGATTATATGGTTGATGTATTTATGGTATTTTTGTTTCTACTATGTTGGTTATGTATATGTTTTAGGACAACATTTATGCATGGCTCTCATCATTTTTTTACTTGTAAATGAATGGACAATATATCGATAACCTAATAGATGATCATGCAGCAAATGACATGAGGGAACAATGTTTCTTAGCGATTCTCAGATAAGTATGAGATCCCTATGCTTAAATATGTTGTTTACACTTGTAGATTACATGTTTATGATATGTTTAACGAAATTACTGTCATGGCTAGTAGGGGTCTAGTTAAGGGCTTGTTTAACTAATTACTTCTACATCATTGTGTCCATGTTATTTGACTACTTTGAAGATGCCATTCCATTCTAGGCACTGACTCGAGCTCTCGGTTTGAAAAAGTTGCTCAAATCTCGGGGACGCTGGCATAGAACTAGACAAAATGGTCCCTGGATGCAAGCTTTCAAGCATGTGAGAGAGTCTAGAGGTCCCTAAACACTGGCATATGCATAACATGAGAGCGTCTAGAGTTCAAGTGATCAAAAACTTTAGTGGGACCCAAGGGCAAGTTGCTTGAAGTGTTGGCATGGTTCTCAGGGGGCTTATAGCTGATGTGGAAGGTTTCTATGTTGTTTTTCCATTTATTCCATATCCTTAAGGTCACATAGGAGGTTGAAACCAATCATATTAGCCTCTTGTCACATGTTTACCACGATTGGTTAGTTACTTGGGTAGATGTGGGAGGAGGGTGTTATAATAGACATGACATTGAACAATGTTGGAAGTTTCATCTAAAACTTCGTTCAAAGAAAGGTAAATAGATTATGTTTCATAATGCAAGTCAAAAAAAAGTTTCAAAGAGGACTCTCCACAATCCTAAGTGACCTTCAAGACAATATGGTGCAAGAAGAGAACCCACAAGCCTAGGAGAGGCAAATTTTGAGTACACTTATTGTAAATTTGTTTTGTAAAATTCTGTAAATACTTGTTTTCATTACCTTTTTAGGTACTTTTGTAAAGTGAACATTCATTTTCACTATGTTCATTGATGTATGTATTGACTTGTTATAGTCCACATGTTAAGGACTTTTGTGAATGTACAAGATTGTCATTCAAAGTTGTCTACTAGTTGTCATATGTTCACTAATACAAGTATTCAATTTGAAACTTATTTGAATTGAATTGTTGTTTTCGAGATGGAGTCAAGTTTGTCTTCGTTGGTTTAACTTCAATATGAAGTGTTTTTGGAGTTGTGAAAATATGAGAGTAAAGAGAATGTTCAAATTCCACTCATCAATATTTTGTTCTTGCAATAGTGATAAGAATGATGGCTCAATTCTTAACAGAATAGCAAGTCTTCATGAAGATGATAAGTGAAGTGCCTTGATTGGAGCTTGAAGGGAACAGATTGAAATTTTTTCATTTGGATTGAGTTTTTGGCTATTTTTGAGTTCCAACCTCTTTATATTGACTAGGGAAGTAAATTTTTGGAGTCTAAAAGTTCCTAGTGGGGAGGTGTGATCAAGTATTCAATTTTTAGCTCAAAAATGAAAGTACCCATAACTTCTTGAAACTAGTGCCAAATCAAAGTGCCCCTCGTTCTAAATCCAACGACGTTTGTTTCACCTCAATCCGACACTAGATGCTCAAGTTATTTCCCACTAAACATTTTCCCAAACAAGCAAAAAAATGGCAATTTGGGTGTTTCACTGTGTTTTTTGGGCCAATGGTAGGTTGCTTCGTGGCCTTTCCAAATTGGTCAAATTTTGTTGTGTTTTAATTGGTGGTTTGGTGGTCCAATAATCAAGAGACACGTAGGCTAGTGGGTGGTAACCACGTGACCTCCCCATAATGGACTAAAACTATGGTCAAGGGTCAGATGGATCGGACAAGAGTTGAACACAGGACCGGTCGAGTACAAATCAAGTGCCTTACCACTAGAGCACACAATGGGTCTTATTAACCATAGTGAAAAAACATTATATAAAGTTTGGCGCAAAAGTTATTTGGGGAAGGGGTTAGGGCTAAGCCCTAGCCCCCGACCAGCCTACACCTAGGAGACATTAGGAAGGGGAGCCAAGGGCTAGGGCTTAGCCTTGGCCTGAGGTCTCGGCCCACATAGTAATACTCCACCAAACCACAATATGTAACCGGAGCCAACAGTTTGGGCAGAGGAAAAAGGCCCAGCCCACGGTCATTGCCCATGGCATACAACCCTCAGTGGAATGAAAAATGCACTAACCCAGAGGGTGCTTAGGCATGGCCCGAGCCATTGGTCGCTTGGCCCTTGATATGACCACAGTGCAGAGAACGAGGCATTAGGCGGAAGGCACTTACAAAGGGGGGCCAACCCCAGGTCTTGTGTGACCTGATATGACTCGGCGCGAAGTGCAAAGGGGCATAATGGGAAGGGCAGGTAGTTAGTCTGGCCCTTGGCGCCCATATAACCGCATGTCTAGTGCTAAGGGTGTAAGAAGGTGGGGAAGGGCATTAAGGCCTAGCCGTCAGCCCTATGTGGCCATATGGCCTTGATTCTCGGTCTCTAGGGGTCAGAGGATAAATTAATCATCTGACAAACTGCAATATCAATTAGCTAAATTGTCGCTACATTAGCGATTTTTAGGGCAGATTTGTAGAACAGTTTGACAGAAGGTCAAATTTATAGGATGGTTAATAGTTAAGTTCATGAATGAGCTTAGAGCTCATAAATTTTCGATTTTTTATGAAAATGGAGCTCAAAAAGAGGCTACTTAGGGGTTTTTGGATGTTCTAAATCCATTGGTAACCTCTAATTTTTTATTTGAGCACATCTACAGAGCCTTTTTTTTTTAGGTTTCAGATTAAAGGTGTATGGATAAGTCAAGATTTTGAAGCAATTTTGGGAAGCATTTGGGCATGGATAAGACCTTGTAGGGGTATTCTCACTTCCAGAAGGCTACTGTAGTAGTTTTAACCAGCAAGGTTCAACTCAAGTTCAACTTCTTTTAGTATGAATTTTTGTTTATATGCTTCAATGTGGATTTGAAGTGTGCACATGCTCTTTTTAACTCATTTCAGTTGAAGTATGTCATCTTTGTAGGAGATTATTTGAGTTCTTGTTTTTTGTGAGAGTTCTTTGTAGGAGGAAATTACCTTGTAGTGTTATTAGCCACGTATATACCTACAACAAAAATTTATGTACTTCGCTTGACATTAAATATATGAGTGGTCTAGTTATGTTGACAGGCCTAGAGATGTAGCCTAGGAGGGGTGAACTCCATCAACAAACATTTTGTCTTGCTCTTCTTTATGCCTACATTGATTATGTGTTGTTATGTTAATTATGTTAAGTTACATGTGAATACTAATTCATGATATGAAGAGATATTGTAAAACATGTTGTTTCAAGACCCATTTTAACCTTGCAAATCATTAACATGGTCCTATTTATTGTTTTATTTGATTTTGGAAAAGAGGAAGAAATCACCTAATCCAATTTATGGATAATTTTTTTACATATCTATAAATAAAAATTTGAATTTAGTAATATTTGACAACGAATTTCATGTTTTTCATCTTGACTCTAATATCTAACTAGTTCATTGTTCTATGTGATATCTATTTTTTTGCGATGTGAAATTTCTAAACAGTCATTATCATACATAACTAAAAAAAATTGTAAAATGAATACTTGTTTCAAGAAGCGATGTATGGAGCAGTACCATATAAATTACAAAATACTTTGCATGCACACATATGTTTACATTCCATAATATCCCAAAAAAAAAACATTGCTCATTGCATTGTTAACGTTGATAGATGGTGTGGAAGGAGATTTTCTCTCCCATCTACCTGGTCCTTGTGTTGTTCGCACTTTGCATAATGATATCATAGCCCTCTAAAACCCCACCCTATTATCAACTATTCATATTTGTACTATGCTACCATACTAATATCATTTAGTATGTTTTAAATTGTCTTATGTCATGTGTGCTTCTTTCCAATTTGATTTCTTACACTGTTTTATTGATTTATAATAATGCAATTCTTTATATAAAAAAAAATCTATTTAATGCAAGATTTAAACAAACATCTAAATAAATCATTATCATACAAGAGCTAAAAATAATTGTAAATTGAATAAGCAAGACTGTGTATTCCATAATAGTTTGATATTTATTTATTTATTTATTTTACTGTGTCGAGAATATTATAATACATCACCTTTAACATATATTGAATTTGAAAATCAATTGAGCAAATAGAAACATTTACTAACAATTTCTTTACTAATCAACCATTGTTTTTGGAGATTAACATGTCTATTGATTATGCTTCCAAAATGGAGATTTTGTTGCTCTCTTCATGTTTTGCAAGAGCTCTTCTAAAACATTCTTACAACATCTATTTCATCTTTGAATCAACCAAGTGTTTGTTGAAATTCCAATATCTTATCCATTAGCATTTAAATATCTTGACTAAGCATTAAGATATCTTGGTTGAGCATTAATATATCTTGCATCTTTGCATGTACCTCTTCATGTGTGCTTCTACCATTATTTTTTTTGGCCATTTGTTTCACTCTTAGTAACAAATTCAAAAAAAAAAAAAATTATAAAGAAAAACTTGAAAGCACTTAATAGTTTTGGAACAAACAAAGCAAGTTAGTTTCCTAGAACTTTTAGTGTCGACTTCAGTACTAACATGTCTACAAAAAAATGAACATTGCATATTTCTTTCACAACCAAGAAGCCTACGTATAATGTGTTAAAGGTGATAAGTCATCTAAATCACAAATTTGACATCTAAGTTCTAAAACAGCATTTAACTACTATCGATTTTAATGGTATTCATTAACGAGTGATCATCATCAATATGGCTAGTACCAATTTTCCTTAATCAAAATAGCCTATTTTGAAAATGGTTACTTTAAATCATATATGTTTTACTTAAATTCCAACTCAAGATTAATTGATATGATTACATTTCATTATTGATTTGTTTCACACTCTTTATAAATCAATATCAAGATATTATTTTATTAATATCCTAAACCATATTATATTTTTATTAACTAAATATCTCATGCCACTAATTACAAATCTTTTCATCAATTATTCAGTCAACCAACATGTATTTAGGACATTTACTATGTAAACTTCTTTTTCTATCGGCCAACTTTTACTATGCGGAGGATGAAGTGACTTCAAATATTAGATGATAATTTGTGACTTAGATATCTTATTGCCTTTGTCACATTATCAAAATATTAAATGAACTTTGCTCACTCAATTAAGTCAATTAAGTAACAATTTATAACTTTGTTTCATTTCTACCATTTTGTGTTAAGCTAAAAACTAGCATTCCAAAACTATTATAATCTTTTTCTGCATAATGAAAGCTTTGGTTGTAAGCTCTGCATTTTGAAAATCAAATTGCAAAAGTTTTTTATTCTAAATGGATTAGAAAAGAGCAAATAACATGTGTTTTTGTGTTTATCTATTCATTTGTGCATTTCAGCATTGCTTTAAATCAACTAAAATAATCAAATATGATGGAAAAGGGAAATCTCAAACAATTGAAATCGTTAGAAGCGAAGATTATAGTATGATAACAGCTTAACAAAACTTTCAGGATCATTACATTGCAAAAAACAATTCTGCTTCGAACATCACCAAAAAGATAAGACTAAATAGCACCATCCATCTCCATGTTGCACCTTCATATAGGCACAACTTAATAGAAATGAGTCTCA
This sequence comes from Pinus taeda, assembly GCA_000404065.3. NCBI lineage: Eukaryota > Viridiplantae > Streptophyta > Pinopsida > Pinales > Pinaceae > Pinus > Pinus taeda. Next base: position 213,261 of record APFE030353021.1, read on the forward strand.
AGCTCATTAGTCGAGAAATAGATTTAGAAATAGATTCAATATGCCATCGAAGAAATGGATGTAGGTCCATTCGCATAACCATCACTTGGCCTCCAACCTAATCTCTAACTTGTAATCTATACTTCCTCCACATGTCCTTCATCTATGACTAACCTCTTTGATTGATCACATGTAGATACAAACTACCAATCACTAGCACCAACCGCATCTCCATCCAAAGCCTCTCTTTTAAAAGCACTATGTAGACTTGAATTCACCAAATAAATATCGAAAAGAGTATTTTCTAATATCAATATATATGATTGTGGTGATATGTTTGTAAAACGATTGAAACACAAGTTGTAGTTGCACCAGAGTGTCAGACTACCACTATTTCCCAAGGAGAAACTACCTGCCTACCGCAAACAACAAAGACTCCCCTCTTGGAAATACCCCTTGCAAAAATTATTGTAATTGTGGAGGTGAAATATCCAACACCAATTCTTATGTGAAGGGGAAAAATTAGCCAACAAATGAGCTCTCTTATCCTAGGAAAAACTCTATCAAAACCCAATGGAGGTGGATAAAAGCCCTGAAAGCACTATGGTGTAAAATGTGGAGGAAAAAATACGCACCCAACACACAAGAATTACAACTCATAAAACTCACACGCAACATCAAAGGTTCACATACTGGAATGTTGCTTGGGTGTAAAGAGACCTCATCAAAGATCGCATCTTTTGGGAAGTGAAAGATAGAAAAAGTACTCAAATCTAGGAAGATTCTTGCAAATAATGGATGAAACTATTCCAACAAGTGCATCTCCATGCTATCCAAGGAGCTCTTCAAGAAAATGGTCTATTTACAGCTGTTCAATATTGGAAATCTTCAATGTAATCAAACTTTACATGGTGAACCTAGAAATAATGGGATCACAACCTTCAACCACACCCTCCTCCCAATTTATCAGATCTCCATAATCACCTTTATAATCGTAAATTAGTATTCAAGATGGTGTTGATATTCTCACTACGGATATTGTCCTCAAGGAAATTTAAATTTATTTGAAGCCTACATCCTCCTCTCCCCGCCCCCCCATCCCCAACCTTGATGGAAACAACAGCAAGTGGGAAATGTTTTTGGCACCTTAAGCATTGGCCAAAGGTCACTCTCTTCTTATGGCTCCTAACTTTGGAGAAAACACTAACATGGGATAAAATTCAATGTTGAGGATTCATTGGCCCCTCAATCTACCTTCTATGGTGCTCTAGCTCTGAAACTGCAATTCACCTCTTCACTACCTGCTACTACATTGCCACACTTTGCAATAACCTCACCATTCTATTTCACCAAACTAATCGAGACACCAATTTCATCCTCCATACTCTCAACTCATGGCCATCCTGCCCTTTCTCCAATCCTCTTGTCAACCTTGCGTGGATATGGATCTCAGGATTCCTCCTTTGGAACACTTGGAAGGAATGCAACCCAAAAACCTTTAAATAAAAATGTTATGCCTCATGTGACCTTTGGAAAACAATTATCCTCAATTTAAGAGAATCAATCCTCTTGGTACCTTGATTCAAAAATATTGGGAACACAATTTTGTTGAATCTTAAATTCTTACTCTCACAGACCTATCTCCCTCTCTTCCCCATTACTCCCCTATTTTCCCCCCTCATTCCTCCAATCTATCCCACTGGCCTCCCCCCCCACCGCTTCATCAAGCTCAAGTTTAACGAAGCCTCCAAGGGTAATCCTGGACTAGCATGTTATGGAGCGGTTTTTCGTAATATGCAGGGTCATATCTTGTGCATCTTTGTTGGGGCCATTGGTCACACTATGAAAAATTAGGCATAAATTTGGGTGTTAGAGCAATGATTACTCATTTACAATCAACAACATTATAACAAGCTTATCATTGAGAGTGACTCAAAAACCATTTGACATATTTCATCAAATCCAATGCATATCTAATCCAAGAAAAGTCACCAAAATTTGGAGGTTAGAAGCTTGAGTTTCACATACAACAAATCTTTTAGCTCAAATATATCCTCCTATCCTTTCTCATATCTATCTAGAAGGTAACAAATTGGTTGATCAACTCGCCAACTATGGTCTAAACCTCACAAATTCCTCTCCATATATGATCTGGGAACAACCCATTCTAGAGCCTATCCGTTTGTAATTCCAAGCACAAGCCACTACTAATATTACGCCCCAAGGTGGGTTCCATAAGGTGGACCCCCCTTCTACGCAATGATTTGATGAATAGGCATCACAAGATGGAAATTGGCATGTCTACCACCCACTTCAATGCAATTCAATATGTCACCCTTGCATGGTGCACTCTAGTGACTATGCAAAACCATCAAGTTCTAATATGTAATTGAAAATTGAAGGTGATATAAAAAGTGCAAGTAAATAATTATGTGTTATGGGTAATGGATCAAGTTACAAAACACATAAACAAGTGATTTTTAAACTTAATTATCAATCAAAACAGAGACGAAACATCATATCAAAAACACATAGCAGCAAGCATAATAAAGGAGCCCACCCCTCTCCTAGGCTACATCTCTTGGTCCAACTTCTCATGTAGGGCCTCTTTCATTAAGTGCTTAAATTTATGTTTTCATGGCTTTATAATGCTCATAATGTAATACAAATGTCTCCAATGGATCCAGAACTGTAAAAAACCCCCATCTGGGTTCTTTTTGCACCTCATTTGGCCAAAATTTGAGAAAGTTATGTTTGTTACAAGTTTTTCCTAGATTCCATAGCTAACCATCCTCCAATTCTACCCAAACCTGACTTGAGTGCCCCAAAACCGGAACCGGCACGCAAGCATGGCCTACAATGCCGCCCAACAGAAGAAATTGTCAGATAGTTAAACTATCCATTAAAACCCAATTTTTGAATTTTTAGGTCATATAGGGGCACGTACCCAGGGGTTGGGGCTAACCGCATACCCCTATCAGCTGGCCCCCAACGAATATGGTGCGTGGTCATATTGGCCCCATAAAACAATGTTTGGTGCTAATTTTTTGTATTGAGGCCATAACCATCGAGCGCACTCCTTTCTACTAGTGGTGAGGTCCTATGGTGTCCATATGGCCCAGGGCTGACCCCCTTTGCTCCTCTGTGTACTTGGTCATATGTAGGTTCATGTGACCCCAAGGCTAGTCCCTTTAAAAATCTCCGCCCACGATTCTATGTAATGGCTACCGGTGCATGGCATCATGGGCGATGACCACAGGGCTGGGGTTGGGGCTAAGCTCTGCCCCACAGTCTCGCCCCTTGATCCTCATGGGTGCAGTGACTAGGGTTGGGGCTTAACCTGAGCCCTACCCCCAAATGTACCATATTTATACTTTAAATAAAAGTTTCCAACATAGATTATTAAGAAACATGGTGTGGTGTGATGGTTGAAGCTTGTGGTGCTCGGTGCTTGGTCGCAAGTTTGATTCTAGTGGGCAGCTTGGCCTAGTCCCAAAATTTTAATGCATTGTCTAAAGGCCACGTGGCAGCCACCCATTGGCCCATGTGGCCCTCCTTCATTGGTTCACATAAACGAACCTACAACCAATGTAATTGCACCATTCACAAACCAGTCAACAAGAGACACTTTTCAACAGACCATTGGTCTGAATTGTACACAACCAACTTCCCAGTCACTTGCCTAGTCAGCGTACAGACTACTAACTGGGTATACCTGAAACCTAATTACAAAAAATTTAATTATTTGGCAATTTGATCAGAACACGATATTGGGAGCATGCAATATTGGTTTTAAGTGAAACAAGTTTCGTTGGATTCGGGTCATCGAGATCTATGCAATGGTATAGGTTTCGATCATTTTTGAACACTTTGAATTTTGAGCACTAAATTAATCTCTTGGATGACTCCTCCCCATTGGAAGCTTTTGTACATCCAAAAGAATATTTTCAGACAACAAATAGATGAGGGTACAGATCCCTCACCCTTCTAACCTCAATCCATTTAGCTTTGCTTGGATTTTTTCCTTTGATACCAACACGAAGGTACTCGACATTCCCTCATTTTGAAGTTCTTTTCCTTTTGTCAAGGATAGTATCATGTTGCAATTCTTCAAGAAATTCTGGCAATAAATCTTCTATGGAAGGAATCTCAAAATTCTCTCCTTAATCATCAATCAAAGGAGGCTCATATAATCTCAAATTTTCAACATTGCCAATTGCAATCCATTGTTACCAATCTTTTCTACAATCTTAAAAGGTTCATACCTTATTGGTTTCAATTTTTTACCTTCTCCTTTAAGCCTCTCTTTTCCAATGTAAAGCCAAACTTCATCTCCAACTTGAAAATTGTGGTCAACATGATGCTTATCATGCCTTGTCATGTACTTGCCTTTACTCTTTTCCAACTGTACTTGAACCATTTGATGCACCAATTGAACTTGCTCAATGAACCGCTTGGCATTATCAATGTCACTATAACCATAAATAGCAACATCCTTCCCAAAGATAAAACCTAAAGGATATTTTGATAAGTAAACAAAGCATGCCTCAAATAGAGATGTTTGAATCGATGAATGCTTTTCCCAGTTATAAGCATGTTGAATGTAGTGTAAGTGTTCATCCCAAAGCTTAGGATGTTTGCTGCAATAACCATGAAGAAGATGTACTACCATTTTGTTCATCACTTCTATCTGACCATCGGTTTGTAGATGGAATTTTGTGCTCTTTTTCAAATTGGTGTCCATGATTCCCCATAAGCTTGACCAAAAATTCTCGACAAATAAAGAATCTTGATCACAAATAAAATATTTGGCAACCCAAAATGTACCCATACATGTTGAAAGAACATTTGTGTAGTCTGTTCAGATGTAGCCTACTTCTTACAAGGCATCAAAATACACATCATTCTGAAATGATCCACCACAACATAAAGATAAGCATGATTTTTTTTAGACATAAGCAATCCCCCTACAAAGTCCATAGAAACACTTTCCCAACGACAGGAAGGAACTAGAAGTGGAGTATACAATCCTAACTTTATATTGCTAGGATTACTTGTAGCACATAAAGAACATCCTCTTACATATCGTGATACACTTTCATTCATTCTAGGTAAATAACAATAACTTTGTAATTGTGCCACCATCTTTCCTACACCGAAATGGCCAGAAATAAGAGAAGTATGTGATTCCCTTATGATGTTGACTCTTTCGCCCTGTGGAATGCATAGCTTGCCAATATGATACAAAATGTTATCATGCATATGGTAATCCAATTCCTCTACTTGGTTGCCTTGACACAAAGTTGCATATACATATTTAAAGTGATCATCTAAATAATATTGTTCAACATAGCTCTCATGCATGATATAATTATTCTTAACAATAATTGAAGCACTAACAATTGGTCTAGAAAGCATGTCATCAATATTGTTATAGATACATTTCGTATACTTTATCACCAAGTGGAATTTCTGCAAGAAACCCATCCATTTGAAGTGCCTCACTTGTTGTATCTTAACTTGTGATTGCAAATATTGCAATGGTTGATGATCAATGTGAATGATAGTTTCCTTTCCCATCAAATAATGTTTCCAATTTTTCACACTTTGCACCAATGCATATAGTTCCTTCTCATATGTAGGATAGTTAACCACTGCACCATTAAAAGTTTCAGAATGGTAACATATGATCTTACCATGTTGCATCAAGACTGCTCCCATGGCATAATCACTTGCATTTGTTTGCATCTCAAATGGATGTCTTAAATTAGGAAGTGCAAGAACAAGAGTTGTATTGATTCTCTCCTTCAATGCATCAAAAGCTTTTTGTTGTTTGCCTTCCCATTTAGAAACATCCTTTATGCTTGTCAATGCATGTAATGGAGTCGCAATTGAAGAGAAGCTAGAATTAAACTTTCTCCAATATTGGGTTGCTCCCAAAAAGCTTCTAACCTCGGTTAAATTATTGGGCTTGGGCCAATTTACAATGACTTTGACTTTTGAGGGATCTATCTTCAATTCACCCCCTCCAACAATATGTCCCAAATAAACTAATGAGGTATTTCCAAACTCACATTTAGACATCTTTAAAAACAAATTTTCTTTCTTCAAGACATCTAAAACTTGTTTCACATGTCTGACATGTTCTTTAAGATATTTGTTGAATATCAATATCTCATATAAGTATACAATTACAAAATCATCAAGAAAATTCCTTAAGAAATCATTCATAACTCGCATGAATGTTGCAAGAACATTACAAATCCCAAATGGCATAACCAACCATTCAAACAAACCTTGCTTTGTTTTGAAAGTTTTCTTCCATGTCTCCTTTAGCAATCCTAATATGACGATAACCACTTCTCAAGTCCAACTTAGTTAAATACACAACATCTTTCAAATGATCAAGAAAATCATCAATTTGAGGAAGAGGGTAATGATTCTTTACTGTAATCTTGTTCAAGGCTTTGAAATCTACACACGTGTGCCAAGTACCATCTTTCTTTGGTAGTAAAACAATTGGTGACCCACATGGCAATGTGCTTGGTCTAATGACCCCTTTGTCAAGCAACCCTTGGATTTGTCTTTTTATTTTTTTATTCTTCATGACTGACATCCTCTACATGCCAATGTTTGGAAGAGGACAATCTTGTTGCAATTGGATCTCATGTTGGATACCTCTTTTAGGAGGCAATCCTTTGGGCTCCTGAAACATCTCATCATATGTGTTAACAACCTCATTCAAATCAGATTTTAACTTTGCATCACATCCTTGGAAAGCTTCATTTTCAACATTCTCTTGGAGTTTGATCATCAAGAGTACAAAGTTCTTACTAGCATTGACTAACCTCTTCATCTTTCCAACATTCACAAGTAACAACTTCAACTTCGTATTATGTTCTCTAACAATGTACTCAACTCCATTTTTAAATAAGTGATATTTGTTCTCATGGCGATGAAAAATGGCTCTCCTATCATATAGATATGGGATTCCCAAAACAATACCACAAATGTCAAGTGGAATGACATCAAGATCTACCTCATCTATAAAGTTTGTAGTGATGGAAAATCTTAATTTACATCTTTTTTTCACATGCAATTTTGCATTGTCACATATCCAACCTAAAGGATATGGTTTAGGATGAGTTGTTTCCAAATTCAATTTCTTGACAATGTTTTCAGAAATGAGGTTTGCTTGTGAACCATTATAAAAGAGTGTATCTATCTTGGTATGTTTTGAAATAACTCTAACGTGGAAAAGCTCTATTCTTTCTTTCTCATGTTGAGTTTCATTGAGGTTACTACTTGAAGAACTAGTACTTGCAATAGAGTCCTTACCTTTGAATCCCATGGTTGTGATCTTTGTTTCATCCCTAGAGTCGGATCCTAAATCATGTTGTCTATTTGCAACAACGTTTTTTTTTTCTTTTGTTGTTAAACTTTTTGGATGTCATTTCTGGATGAAGTTTCCAACAGTGGTCTTCATCGTGGCCTTCTTTTGCACAATGTTTACATGTGAGTTTTTCTCCTTCCTTCTTGACTGAAGCATTCTTCTTTCATTTTCCTTTGAATTTCCCCTTTCCTTTTTCTCCACTCTAAAATGGATTTTTGTTGCCCTCTTGAGGAACCTTCTTCCCTCTTGCTTCCAAATGAGTTGCATGTACACAAATTTCATCTAGTTTTGTAGAGTTAAACATGAGAATTGTGTGTCTCAAATAACTATGCAATCCTCCAATATATTTGAGTGGAGTGTCTTGAGAGGATAAATCTATACCCAAAATAAAAGCTCTTCTACTAAATAATTGAGTATAAAATTGCACATTTTAACCTTTATCTTGCCTAAAGTTTTGTCAATCCATAATACCTTTCTACATGTATGTTAATGGATAAAATTTCCTTCTTATTGCAACAACAAAATCGTTATAAGAGGATAAAACCTTACCATGATTCTTCATGTCCTCTTGAGTTTTGGCTTCCCGCCAAATAATTTTTTCACATTCCAATCTAAGAGAAGAAAGCTGAATTTTGGTCTCATCATCCTTGATTCTTTGTATCCTACAATACACTTCAATATGACGAACCCAATTTTTCAATTTCTCAACATTTACCTCCCCATTATACATAAGAATTCAAACTTTATATCAAGCTTAAGCAAAGGTGTTTTACCATGTCCCTTTGGAGAATTTGGAGGTGTTTGTGAGAGGGTATAAGAAGTAGAAGATGAAGATGAAGATGAGGATGAGAATGGAGGTGAAGGTGGTGGTTTGTCACCATTCCCTCCATTCCCTTTTGGAGGCTTGTCTCCTTTTCCTCCATATTCTTTTGGAGTTTTTTACCTCTCTCCTCACAACCTTGCATTCCTCTCTTCATAAAGAACCTTTACCATTTCAGACATCTCAAAGAAATATTTTCTGAAAATTCTTTCATCTTCAAACATCCCTTCTAGACCTTCTTCATGTTTCATGACTATTGAAGCTTGAGGTGTTTTTTCTCCTTGAAACAATTTGAGATCTTGGCTCCAAAAGTTCTCCTTCTCCTCTTTTAATCTTCAACCTTATAAGCATCAAAAAACCACTCGAAAACAAAATCAAACCCTCACAACAACCTGATGCTCTGATACCAAAATTATCTATAATTGAAAATTGAAGGTGATATACAAATTGCAAGTAAAATTTTATGTGTTATGGGTAATAGATCAAGATACAAAACACATAAACAAGTGATTTTTAAACTTAATTATCATCCAAAACAAAGAAAAAATACCATACCTTAAACACATAACAACAAACATGATAAACGAGTTCACCCCTTTCCTGGGCTACATTCTTGGTCCAGCTTCCAATGCAGGGCCTCTTTCATTAAGTGCTTAAATTTATATTTTCATGGCTTTACAATGATCAAAATGAAATGAAAATGTCTCCAATGGATCCAAAATTGTCAAAACCCCCCATCTGGGTTCTTTATGCACCTCATTTACCCAAAATTGAGAAATTTGTGCATGTTACAAGTTTTTCCCAAATTTCATAGCTAACCATCCTCCAATTTGACCCAAACCTAGCTGAAGTGCCCAAACTCAGAATTGACACGCAAACCTGGCCTACAATCCCACCAGATGGGAAAAATTGTAAGACAATTAAATTGTCCACTAATGCCCAATTTCTAATTTTTTAGGTCGTATGGGGGTATGTGCTCAGGGGTTAGGGCTAACTACCTGCCCTCGTCAATCAACCCCTAAAAAAAATGGTGTGTGGTGATATCGGCCCCATAAAACTAGCATTTGGTGCTAATTATCCACACTAAGGCCATAACCATCGAGTGTGCTCCTTTCTACTGGTGTGAGTTCCTGTGGTGGCCATATGGCTTGGGGCTAGCCCCCTCTGCTCCTTTGCACACTTGGTCATATGCAAGGTCATGTGACCCCGGGGCTGGCCCCTTTACAAATCTCTGCCAATGGTTCTGTGTAATGGCTCCCGGTGCATGGTGTTGTGGGTGGTGACAATGAGGCTGGGGCTAAGCCCTGGCTAATGGTCCCACCACTTGATCCTCGTGGGCGCGGTGACTAGGCTTGGGCTTAGCCCCGGCCCTACCCCAAAATGTGCCATAGTTATACTTTAAATAAAATCGGCCAACATAGACTATTAAGAAACATGATGTGATGTGATGGTTGACACCTGTGGTGCTTGGTCGCTATTTAAATTCCGATGGGTAGCTTGGCCTGGTCCCAAAATTTTAATGCGTTGTCGGGAGGCCATGTGGTAGTCATCCCTTGGCCCACATGGCTCTCCTTCATTGGTCCACATAAACGAACCTACATCCAATTAAATTGTGCCATTCACGAACAAATCAACAAGAGACACTTATCAACAAAACATAGGTTTGAATTATACACAATCAACTACCCAATCACCTGCCTATTCGGCATATAGACTATTAACTGGGCATACCTGCAACCCAATTACAAAAATTTTAGTTGTTTGGAAATTCAATCAGAACGCGATATCGGGAGCATACGATATCGATTTTAAGTGAAACAAGTTGTGTTGGATTCACATCACTGAGATCTACGCACTAGTATAGGTTTTGAGCTTTTTTAAACACTTTGAATTTTGAGCACTAAACTGATCACTTGGATGAAGTTCACACAAGATATATAATTTTAGCTTCAAACTATGCCACCACACTATGAGAAATAGCCACTTTGAACCACCTCATACATGACCAAATGTCATCATAATCAGATGATCTATTTTCCTTCCTTCAAGGACATGCCTCCTAGCAGCATCTCAAACAATCATACTCTTGGTACTGGGCATAATCAAGATGATAGTTCACCTCAGGAAGGGGCCTTCTTAAAAATCAATTGGCACAATATGCTAACAAATAAAATGCCCACTCTCGATCTTGGAAACATTCTTCTTCTCAAGGTGTATTTATCCATTCATCAAGACAATGCACCTCCATTCCCACAAATCATCCACTCCAATTCTACTCAACATCCTTAAGAGACTATCAAAGTCGTAAGGGATCTCAGTTTGGATTATTCGTCTCTTCATATCACACTCCCCCAACCTCAAAGTAATATCTCTATCTCTACAATTCGATTTATTCTGCCTTGAATTCTTGATAATTGGCCCATTCCTTAGAATTTTTGACTCGTGGTTTGGCATTTCATTTCCAAGTAGTCATTTTCGAATCAAAATTCTCATCCTCTTGTGGACCTCCTAATATTATTGATTCAGCTCCCATAATTTCAATGTGCTCCTCTTAATCCCCTACCACTCAAACCCATTAACTCCCTCCCATCACTAGACTATCCTCCCTTTAAACCTCATCTCCCTATTTCTTTCCTTAACCATTTTCTTCTCGACATCATGATTCACAACACTCCCTCTTCATCTCGTTGAGGTAGGAGTAGAGGCCACCCCTCGCCCTCCTCTCTTCTAACCAGAAACACTCCTCCACCCAAAAAAACTCCTCCAATCACCCAACAATATGCCTAGACTCAAGCTAGGTAGTATCAAGCTCATTATGAGAAAACAATTCCTGAAATTATTCACCATGAAATAGATCACTAAAAAACTTTAGTCAAGCAATATCATAAATATACTTCTAATTAGAATGTATAAGTATAAATATAGCAATGGATTCCCAACACAGGAACCTCCACCTATACCAAATATGTCAGCTACATGTAGGTAGTAAATGTTTACTGGCACACCAATATCCTTATTGGGTGTATCCTCATAGATTATCACGCAGATCGGCAACAAAACCCCCGCAAACTTGAAATTTTGAAGACAAAATGGAAATCATGGATCAAAAGCTTGACATACTTCTCAAAATGTGCAATCAGAACTCAATCTCTAGGTTTTCTACAGTGACCAAGCTAAAAGGATCAGGCTAACATTTATTATGTCTCTTTTCCACCTCTTTAGTAAATTATCAATGCATATGCTCTATCAATCTACTCTTAGTCTCGAACTATCCATTCCTACTATGTCATAGTATTTTTGTTTATCTAATGCTCTTATCAAGCAAAGAAATCACAATTTAAAGATCTTAATGTTCAATTTATGGCATAACCTTCCTCAAAGGCAACCAAAGCATGGAAACTCCAAGTTGTATGTAACTTTTGATATCATTAATACAAAGTGTCTAATTAAAATAATAATAATAACAACAACAACAACAATAGCAATAACAACAACAACAACAACAACAACAACAACAACAATAATAATAATAACTAAAGATTGAAAGAAGGGAAAGATAGACAAAATATTTATGCAGATGTACATATAGATGATAAAATTTTAAAAACTAGGGACAATTTTTCTTGTAGGTGACCACAAAAGAGTTTAATTAAGTTTGGCAAAAGAGCTAACATGTTGCCATGAGATGCGGGAACTTTTAATATTCTTGAAAGAATGATATTGATTGTTGATCGTTGTGCATTCACATCATCATTAGATCATATGCATGATGATTTGCATGTATTTGTGTTACATAATTATATTGTATACCCTTCTCATGCTATTGATTTGAGTTATTTCCCTATTAGATGAGGGGCTCATAATGGCCAAACTCATCCATATTTTGGACTAACGCACCCAGAAACTTTGGTTTTGCTTGCTAGATCAAGTAAAGGTCTAGTGGGATCTAGATATAGTACCAATTCCACTAGTTCAAAGTATACAACTAAATGTATCAACAATTTCCATATATATTCTAGAACTTTAGGATGAATTTTCTTCAAGAGATGGTATATGTAGTGCCCCATTTGTTTTGACTAGTTTGACATGTTGGATCTTATTATTTGAGGACATTTATTTACAAATAACTTAGTTCATAGATTTCTATTATGACGATGAAATTAGAACTTTTAATTATTTGATTGGCTTTAATTAATGATTTTGAATGGCTTCATTTAAATATTATATCATAATGTGGATAGATTAAAAATAAATTGATCTATCATAACTAATGTTCAATTCATATGATTATGGTACTTTGAAATGAAAATGTATGATAATTTAACTTACATATGCTATTGATCACTTTCCTATTGTAACAAGAAATTCATAGGTGTACATTGACATGGAATTGCATCAATAGTATATTAGGCTTGATATTAAGTTAGGATATTATAATATGTTGTACATGATTAATGATGTGCGCTGATTTTGATTATGGAACAATTTTATGTGGGTATTGGAGTGTGTGCATGCGTAGGGATCATGTTTTCCTATCAGTCCACATATAAGTAATGGGGTTGCAAGGAAGTGTATAATGTATCATCAAAATAGGAGGAGAAATATTCTTGTTTCCACCTAATAACACTCATTTCTCATGACCTAGGTAACTCTTGAAAGGGGTAAAGAAACATGGCGTCATTGGTATTGATTATAATTTACCACGTATACATTAAAAAATGGTTGAGTAAACATATAAAAGATGCTTTCCTTAGCATGTAAATTTTATGTAATATGAGAAGAATAAGTATATATTTTAAACATTTAAATATAGATGAAAAGCTAATTAACTAAATAGTAGTATGATAGCATATGAGATATAGGGTGTCTCATAACAAAGATAAATAAATTAGTTTATAGTTTAATTAAAAGCCATTAGAAAACAAATATTGTTTTAAAAATGGGCATGAAATGAAAATAAAGTAATTATAATTAAATAAAACTAATTACTAGTGAACCATGAATCAAGGAGAAGATAGATGAATAAAAAAACTCAAATTCAGATAAAAGTGTGGAAAAATAAAATTGGGATTAGATATTTTAAATAGATTTGATAAATAACTATAATAACTACTTTGCCCCCATTCAAATAGGGAATGATGAGGAAATCATGGGAACTCCTAAGAGTAAAATAGAAAACATGGTGGGTGGGTGAGGATAAATTATTATTTTATATTTTTAAATAAGTAATTACTTGTGTGTTTGTGCATGTGAATGACACATGGGTGAGTGAGTAATATGTAATTATTAATTTAGTAAGTTGTATTATTTGTGTGAAGTGGACAAGTGGCTTAAGCCACAAAATCTATAAAATAAACACGAGTGAAAAAAGAAAAAAAGAAAAAAATCCACCTAATATTGGATGGTTGTCATAATACTTAACTTTCTATTCGGTAATTATTAAAACCTTTGGTATTTTCAAGAGAGCTTTTGAGTTAGAGATTTCTTCTCAAACATAACATCTTCACTCTTTTCTTATTTATTAGATGGATGCCTTCTATATAACCTCATTGCAACTTGAAGGTGCTTGTGGAAAAAGAATGCTCATTGGAGTTGGTAGAGTGGTCAATCTGTGAAATATTTGTAATTTACAAATGGCAAAATGAGAAATACTAAGACAATTTGACATGAAAAGGAATGCAAACTCAAAATTAAAAAATTCTCAATAAAATTTAGAAAACAAAAAAATAATAAATATGTTTAAATTTTGCTCATTTACATTTCCATTTTGTTAAAAATATTTCTTTTATTACAATAAAAATATCATTACCCTTTAGAATTTGATTAAACTTCTACATAAACTTTGGTTATTATCATAAAATAATAAAATATATATATTATATATATATATATAATATATATATATATATATATATATATATATATCATAAAATAAAAAACAATTTTATTCTAAAACATTATTTCTACTTCTTCTTTTTTAATTATGAAATTAAATTTATAAATATTTTCCCTACTATATATTTAATAAATCACTATTATTTTGAAATTACAATTATATCGTATGTGATTATCTATTTTGAATTTTCATTTAAATTCATGGATCAAATCTTTTTTTCATTTAAATTCATGGATGAAATCTTTTGGACTGATCACATTACGAACACAATCCTATAATCTATGGCATAATTCAATGATGAGTCAAATCCTCTAAATTTACAACATTATAAATCTAATTCCACGGGTTGTGGTATTGAGAACATTGTAAATATAACTCTACATAATTTCCTATAATTCAACAATGCGTTGAACCCCTCAAATTGACCATACAGGGATACAGTGGTATAACTCGATCATTAAATATCATTTAGATGTACATAAAGTACGGTATATTTTAATGTAAAAATTAATGGTGGTATATTGTTTAAATGTGTACAAAATATTTTATGATGTGTTTCCTAATTTAATAATTATATATTTTATTTGTTTAATGTATATAAAATTATTAATTAATTATTTAATAAATGTGGTTGATATTGTTGATAATTATTATTAATATAATATTACTATTAATAGTAATTGTTTTTAAAAAGTGCGAAGAAAAGTCGATAAATTTTTAAATTAGAAAAATTATGTAAAAATTAAAAAATGTATAAAGAACATATTTGTAGATATATATGGTCATATACCATATGATTAGGAAACTGAAATTTTTATATATATATTTATAAATATTTAGTTTTATAGATCTTTATTATATATATAATAGGTGTATATATTTATAATTATTTTAAATTATGTGGTGTGAAACTAAAACATTAGTTTGATATACTTTACAAAATACTAAAATAAAGAATAAATGGTGGTTGACACTACTATTTAAATTCAAATGGATTGGATTATAAAATCTATAGTCTAAATTATATTATTAATGAATACTTTTTTTTCTAAAAGCTAATTAAATTTTATTTACAATGTATTTTAATTTACATATGAATGATAAGTGGTGCTATTTTAATTTCATATATAATCCAAATTAAAATACAAAATATTGAAATTTTGTAATGAAGATTAAGCCTTGGATGAACAGAGGCCATAAAAACATGAAAACGAAAATGCAAATCGCAACAATAAAGTTTGTCAAAAATTGATAATTCCCTGGAAAAGTTGAAAACTAAGCCCTTGAGTAGTATGCAATAGGAATATCCTACCAATCTATAAATCTGAACAATAATAGTAAAATTGTAACAAAATTTTTCCAAACTAAACCCTTGAATAGTCTGCAAAAGTAATATCCGACCAATCCACAAAATTGAACAAGACTGGTAAAATCGTAACAAAACTTTTCCACGGTGCTTAGTCTAAAGAGCCCACAAATTAGCCCAGAAAATAATGGAAATTCTAGCAGGATTATGACAAAATCCGGTAGATTTTTTTTAAAATATGGGTTACAACTGTCAAGCTTCAAGGTTTTGGTTGCCCAAGGGTTCTTGATTTAAAAAATAAATAAAAATAAATAAATAAATTACCAGAAATCTGTCGTGAAAGCAAATTTGCAGCGTCAAAGATGTTTCATTTCATTGGGATAAAGATTAAAATCAACATTTTGATGATTAAGAATTCCACATTCAGGTTGGTGTTTCCAAGTATGTAAAGCATACATCGAAATTATAGCATAACAAAATGTGAGGAATTGAGAATAGTTTATGAAGTCCAAGCATTTTGGCACTATTTCGTAGCTAACTTCTAAATATTTATGTAAGCCATTAAGCTCTTTTATATTTAACTAATAAATCAATGCTACATCAAAGGATCTATAGATAGCTACTGCTACAAGAAGAATTTATTGTAGAGTTAAACTATATTTAACTTAAAAAAAATATTTATTAGTAGCTTTAATATATCTATTGTTTCATAAACCATTACAAAGAAACAAGCATATCAATGTTTATGAAAATGAAGAAACTGAAAGGAGCTAAACTAATATGTAGGTATTATTCTGTATGAAATAAACAACTATCGTGCCCCTCCTTGAACTTCACCATACATAATAACTATAGATGTTGATGCCATAAGTTCTCATATCTTGAATTTCAATAGGTGATGAAGGCACTACCCTAAACATGCATATAGATCAATCATCTAATTCATCGAAAGAGTTGTCTTCTAAGAAATGTTCAATGTCTTTTTTCAGATTGGTCGACCAATTCACATTAGTTCAATCTAGGATAGACTATTAAAGTTTGCATGATTAGTCCAAATTACATTCATAATAATACAAATCTCATCTTGAGAATTGACAAAAGATTTCAAGTTTTCCTTCCAACCAAATAAAAAACGTGTTTTCATTGACCATTCAAAATTCTCGTTGCACCCACATGAAATGAGCACACTCATGCTCGTTTATAAACTACAACAAACTCACATACTAGTTGACTAGTTCTAGAGCCATTCAATTCGTCAATATAAGACAAGCTCAACCAAAGCCAAATCCTTCATTAGCTTCATGAATTGCCAAAAGTAATCGTTCCTGAATTTGTTCTTTAGATGAGTAATCATGCAAATCTAACTGGTTGAAACTACACACCAAAAGCACAATATCGCAAAGCATAAGATCTATGGAAGGTGATTAGACACGATCTTAAATAGCCATTTTATTTTCATACTAACAAATCACTCACCAAGTATGTGTTGAAGGCAGTCTTTCCCGACATCCATATGCTTTGTGAATCTGAAACATATGAGTTCCAGATATGCCTCGAAGAGCCTTAAATCCTTCTAATGGGACCTATCTGTTTTAAAGTGTTGATTAAACAAAAAAAAATAGGTTGTATTATCTTTGTAGAGATGGAAAACTAAGATATATGACCATTTATAAGGTTTATTATTCTACAATCCTAAAAAAAAACAAAACAAACAAAACAAAACAAAAACAAAAAACAAAACAAAAACAAAAACAAAAAACAAACAAAAACAAAAAAAACAAAAAACAAAAAACAACAACAATTACTTGCTTCCATATAACAAGGGAAAAAAGCAATGCAGAAAGTAAAAAAAACTCTGTAGTAAAAGGCCTGCTCACATTCAAGATGCCAATGGTTGAGTTTGGTTGTGATTGGTAAACAACAAGATAGCCTAAAATTGAAAAGGTAGAGATATTTAAAGAACCAACAATGCCAAGGAATCTTTGGGAGCTTTAGCTTCATTTTAAATACTCCATGGGAAATTTTCTGAGCTGGTTAGTAATAGTAATATTGGTGTCAAGTTTACTTTTCTTTTAAATATTAAACGATTACCTAGCCCTTTCCCGGTAGGTCAATTTTTATCAAGAAGTACAAATATGAATGCCTTTAAATTCTTGAGATTGTTGTGCACATAGTTTGGTTTGGATCCATAACCCTGTTCCAAATGAAACTCCACATGCTAGCCTATTTTCACTTTTATCTGGGAGAACTAGTTTGCCAGATTTTGGAGCGTGAGCTTAATCCCAACATCTCAGTGTTTGCTAGAGTCATTAGTTCACACATAGCAACATCACTTAAACCGCCAGCCAATTTTACTAGTTCATAAATCAAGTGTTTACTATGAAGAGATGTCATATTGGCCAGCTTCTTCAGAATTTTCGCTGCAAATGAATACACCTTTTCTAGCAATCTGCATAAATTCATTGTATTAGACTCTAGAAGGAAATTTAATTTAGATTGATTGTATTATACCGATGCTTGTCATGTCTTGCTCTGCACAAGGAAATTTTGTTCATGTTCTTGATTTGATTGTTTAGCCTGCAAATTAAGATTGATCAAACCTCCAAAGAAAAGTTGATACATCCAAACAGTTGGGCAAAGCTAAGATATCCAAACAATTGGCTTCTCTGCCATTACAGAACAAATAAGGTAAATCCAGTGCTTGGTGCTTGGACATCCCCATGGGATTACATGATACATCAAATTAATTTGGAATAAATTTATAATGACAAGACAGAAGTGGATTTGCCTTGAGTATATAAAGTAGTGTTTGAGGCCACAAGAAAGTCTTGGCTCAGCCATCGTCAATCTTTATGCACATAGAGCACATATCAATGAGGATACATGTATGTAATTAAATGTCTAATATGATGTGTGCCTGCATATTTTTCAAAGCCAGTACAGTTTTACCAACCTAATGTTTGTTAAATGAAAATCAAACCACATGTAAGCTCATGTGCATAGATACCATGCTATTTGGAACAATATTGTTTTGAAAACTAGTTGAATGCACCATTTTTAATATTATGGTCTGTGTGGATATGGAAAGCAATTGGGGGTGTATTAACCTGAAGTAATTCTCATATTGAATCACTAATTAAAGTGGAAGTCAATGTTGGGATGATCTAATGTTTTAATGTTTTATTCAACATGTCAGTGTCTCTAGTGCATCATTATTTATATAATGCAAGCTGAGCCTGTGGTTAAGCCCCATCGGCATCAATTTGAGTGTTTATGGTGACTCAAGTTTTATGATGTGATCTGAGCCTATGGTCAAGCCCATATAAAGTTTAAACATTGATTCAAAAATTCATGGCAAAGGTAGCTAGATTAGAAGTGTTGGTGAAAGGTTTCATTGAATACATAGAGATAAAATTGCAAAGGTTGGTGGAAGTAGAAAAAAGATCTTTCTATAATTGTTGGATCTAATTGCCTAGTATTGTGTTTCCCTATTTCAGAGACTTTATGTGTAACTGAGCCTTACATTGTTCCCATATGTATGTTACATAGATATTAGAGATTATATTTTCCTATAAAAATGTATGCTTAATGCACTGATGTATGAGGGCCTTTAAGTAATGATGAGTGAGTATGCAGGTTATATATTTGCTTGTTGGTAGACCACTAAGAAAACTTGTTGTAGGAGTTCTTGTATTGAACATGCTTCCAAATTTTCTTGTCTCGAGTTATTTGTTGATTGTTTTTAAAAGTTTGAGGGCTAAGTCAGATAATTTCGTGGCAGAGTGATATTGAGAGCAGAGGTTGCAAGGATTGTTGGCATAATAGTGTGTTTGTTAACATAGTTGTGATTGCAGGGATGATCATGTCATGAGGGCCCAATAATGTTCATAAATTCATGACCAAACTTTCTTTAGAATTGATTTATCATTATGTCAGAGGGTATAAACTTATGTGAAGACAAAACCAGTATGCCAATGAGTGTATTGCATGTTGCCGATATGAGATATTTGCAGGAGTGACAGAGCACAACAATTGTGTCTATAAAAGTGATAGTTGTTTAAGAATTTTAATCGACAGAGTGCTTGCCAAATTTTTATAGCTAATATTGTTTTGTGCATGGGCTATGTATAAGTGATTAGAATATAGAGACAAAGCTTGTTATTACTACCTATGGCCAATGTGTTTTGTATGTAGAGACAGAATTGCTACTATGTAGCAAAGATCCTTGATGCCACGCATATATCACTGCAATATTATTCAGAAGTTATATATGTTGCTAGTATGCTTATGTTTCCGAAGATTGTAAAGACCCTCTAATAATAATAAATTTGTATTTTGTACACCTGTAACATCAATTTGTAATTATTTCTTTTCTTAAACACTTATCTGGAATTTTCATTTGCCGAATTCAAGTGACTGATCAACAAAGCCTTCAATTTGGCCCCAACAATGCCTTCAATTCGGCCTCAGACGTTTCATCCATTTTCTTCACTTCTCTAGTGACATCAGCTAGCGTTTACATGATTTCCTTCGTTATTGGTTCGTAGACGAACCTCTTTATCGGGTTGTTATTCAGTATTGGTGTCGACGAAACTGGGCGCTTGACAACGATTGGATTCGAAATCAGGGCCTTCTCGGTACTGGGGACCTTCGGCTCCTTATCAATGTCGGTGCCTCCATCACTCTCAACTTCCTCCTCTTCTTCATCTTCCTTCCCACAATCTCCAGCAAAAGTCTTGTCTTCCTCAACTGCCTCAGTGTTATGTACCTCCATTTCATCTTCCTCATGTTGCTCGCCCATGCTTGCTTCCACCACTTAAACAATTCCTTTTTATGTAGGATCTTGTAAGCAAAAACATCTTCTTTAACTTTCCCCTGATCCATTTTGTTCTTAACGGATTCATAAAGAAGCCCTGCAACAATTGCAAGAAATGGATATGGGTAAGGCACAAGGTCATGCTTGAATAACATAGATGAGCTAAGTTGTCTCAAGCAACAGAGATTTTCCTGACTTCACAGATTCATAGAGAAGCCCCGCAACAATTTCAGGAAATGGATATGGGCAGGGCACAAGGTCATGCTTGAATAACATAGATGAGCTAAATTGTCCAACGCAGCAAATATTTTCCTGACTTCTGTTCAACTTTAGATGAGCTAAATTGTCTGATGCAGTAGATATTTTCCAGACTTCTGTTCAACTTCTGAGACAAAATACTGTGGGCACTCGAGCTTTACTGGGGTGTGTCAAGGATGAATGAAAAGGCGTTGAAAGCCGCGGAATCATTTCTCAAATAGACATTGAGAAAAACAACCATAATTTGTTAAATTATAGTATGTTTTATGCTCAGAGCAGTTTAATTCAAATATTTTTATTAGCCATTGTTTAGCAAACATAAACATAAAGTAAAGTGCAAATAGAACATTAAACGATTAACAGAAAACAAGTCAAGACAAGATACACAAGATGTGGCAGCTACCCAGGGACAAACTCCAATGCAGGGAAACCCTTTGATTAATTCTTCTTTAATCTTCCATAATTTAACAAAGAAAAATAGTAAAATTCAAAATTCTTTAATTTTATAACAGCAGCAGCAAACCTAAATTAAAAATGTCAAACATGATCAAAACAGCCCCAAATTGAATTTTAGTCAACTTTAAGAACTCAGTCTTCAACAACAATCTTCAACAGCCCAAAACAGTCCACAATAATCAATCAAACTAGCAATCAAAAGTTCAGCGATTTGCGGTCAACCATAACCAGTCAACACTGGTCAAAATTTAGGTCAATGTTAGTCAATGTAGCCCCTAAAAGTTAGCGCAGGTCTTCCTTTGGTCAACACTCCATAAAACAGCCCAGCATTCTAGATTATTATAGCTCCATACACCGTCGCTCGAAGCCATGAGGCATGAGCATGCCACCACATCGTTCCTTCTTGTCCAGTAATGCTAAATCTCTATGTAAAATTTCCACCCGGTGGAATGGGTGCATTGTGTAATATATACCTGGGTCTTATACGCCACTGCTTCACCCATGCCTGACAGATTTAAACACAAGTCTTATGACCTATGTTAGAAGACCTATCTATAACAACAATAGATATATTGTTATATCAATCATTTTCCGAGCAAATCACATATAGATTTTCAAATCAACGCCATACATGGATGGTTGAACTGGAGATCTAAAGATGCAACTGTGTCAAAATGTTTTATCAATATATTTAATTATTAATCTATTCTTTAATTATAAAGATGTAATCACTAACCAAAATACTTGTAATATTTTATTAAATTATCTATTTATTTATAATTAACTAAAGAAAACTTTGGAACGAAAAAGAGAAATATTGAAAATTTTAAGAAAATCAGAATAAATTTTTTTAAAAAAGGAAAAAATTAAAAAATAAAATTAAAAAATTAAAAAAATAATAATAATATAATAATATAAAAGAAGAGGCTAGTATTTATTTAATTTATTTAGTGTTAAAAAAAAGAACACTAGATTGAAAAATAAATACAAAGTTAAAATAAAAACATTAAAAAAAACACCATAAAAATAGGAAAAATATGAAAGAATAGAATAAAATGGGAATAAAAATATAAAAGGAAAAAAGAAAATAAAAGATAAATAGAGTTAAATTAACAAAATTCAAATAATACTACAAAATAGAGAGAAACAATTTACTTGAATAAAAATCCTATCAAATAAAATAATAAACCAAATATATACCAAATCATAATAGAATCGAGGTGGAAAAATCAAATCAAACAAATTAAATTATAAAGGCATTATATTTATATCTATATATATATTCTCATAAAGAATGAGGGAGAGGGCTACCAAAAAAAAAGGGAGAAAACCTAAGAATAAAGAGAGGAGATCCAACAACGGCTTAACTTCCAACTATCATCTCTATTAAGTGTATTGGACCCTTTTTCAATTTCAATGGTCTCTATCAACTTGCGATAATGGAAGTGATCAATCTTAGCAATGACTTGGGAGTCCTTAATACTAATGTGGTGCTTAATCTTCTCCGCATGTTCTACTAAAGCTGAAGAGAAAGTCCTACTATGTTTTATGTTTGCCGCATGTTCCTTAATCTTTTGATTAATGGAACAATCAATTTCTCCAATCTAGGTAGTCCCAAAGGAACATGGGATCAAATACACACTTTTCATGTCTTCAGGATTCACCGGGTCTTTGATTGATCTCAAGGAGCTAGGAATGTTGTTCAAGGGTCTAAAGGTGGAAGAAACATCATGCTCCCTAAAAACCCAAGCAATCTTCTTAGTAGCTCATTGTATAAAGGGAAGTTGAACATTAGTAGTCAATTCTGTAGGTTCTCTCTTAATCTTCGAACCATTGCTAGACTTTTGAAAAGTTTTGATACCTTGAGATTTGTTATAACCATTCATTTCAAAAACATTAAGAAGATGGGTTTTCTCATCCTTTAAGTGACATTCATCATAAGCATGCAAAGCACGAGTAGCTAGACTGTTTAGAAACCCCAGCTTTTGGGCAGCATAGTGATGGGAGTTGGTGTGAAGATATTGCTCAATATGTGTTTTCTTACAAAAAACATGGTGAGAAAAAGAACCATCAAACTTCTTCAAGACCATAACATCAAGGAAGGGAAGGCTACCATTAATCTCAAATTCGACGATGAGTTTTATGGATCTTAATTGATTTTTAAGATGCTAAAGAAACAAGTCTAATTTGTCCCGACCATGAGGCCACGAGACCAGGATGTTGTCAACAAATTGTTTCCACATCTTAGGCTGAAATTGAACTGAGGCCAAAGTCTTAGATTCAAAATCCTCCATGAACAAGCTAGCTACGGTAGCAGATAGCGGAGAATCTATGGCAATGCCACAAATCTATTCATAGAATTCACATTCGAAGCTAAAAAGGTAGAGGTCAAGCAAACTTTGACAAGCTTGGTTGTATCAAGATTGGTGATACAATTGATGACCTCAACTTCCTAGATAGGGATATTGGTGTAAATAGAAACCACATCAAAACTAACCATAAGGTCATTAGGCTCAAAATTTAAACCTTTTAACTCATTAACAAAAGAAAAGGAGTTTTTAACAAAAGAATTTGTGCGACCAATGAGGGGCTTGAGCTTATGGGCTAAATATGTAGCAAGAAGATAAGTGGGCCCACCAATTGTATTAACAATGAGTCTAAGAGGAGCCCCTCCTTGTGAATATTTGGGAGCCCATAGATCCTAGGAGTGATAGGGTTGTTTTCCATAAGCTTATGACTTATGGAGTTGACGTAGATATTGGATATAATAACAAGGAAAACTGCTTTCAAATTTTTATTTAGGGAGTTCTTGTCAAGCTTTCTATAGCTATCATTGTTGCAAAGGTGATCAATCATCTTCTTCTAGTAGTCTTCCCGATCCATAATTATGATAATTTCACCCTTGCGAGCTTTGAGAATGACAACGTCATGATTATTGTTCAAAGCTTTAAGGGCTTCGAATTTTAAATTTTCTAATATTGTTCTTAGGTGGCTTGGCCTTCCTAAGAATTATAGCACAATTTTGCCTAATGATGTCTTTGATGGGATTAGATAAGCCCTTAATGTCATATTCAATATTGCAAATAATCTCCTAAAGAGGAATCTTTCTAGGAGCAAGAGAAAAATTAAGCCTTTTTTCTAGAAGACGATACACCTGGGAATCAAAAGAAAATCTAGAAAGATTAATCATTTTTCTATTAAAAGAGAGAGAAGTTATTATTATTATTAAGACTATTATTATTACAAATAGTAATGGAAGAATCGAATAACATTTTATTAAAAGAGGGGGAATTATTATTAATATTAAGACTGTTATTATTAAAATAGTAGTGGAGGATCGAATAACATTTTATTAAAAGAGGGAGAATTATTATTATATTATTATCAAAATTATTAAAAATTATTATTATTCTTATTAATATTAAGATCATTCTTGGAATTATTTTTAATAAAGTAATTATTATTATTACTGTAAGAGTAGTAGTAATTATTGTTTTCATTCCCCTTAATATTAAAATAATTAAATATATAATTGTTTTCAATAAGATTATCATTATTAAAGTTGATTTTATTATTAGGAGTCTTATTAGAATCATTTAATATTGTTAATGGTCTTATAATAAATACCAAGATTAAAATTAAAATAACACTCAATAGAATCGCAGTTAGCAGTCGGAGATGGTTGTTCTCACTACTGGTTTGACAACTAGGTTATGATAGATTTCCCCACAATGTAAAGAAAAAAAAATAATAAGAATTTAGCAAGATCAAAAGAAAGGGAAGAGAAGCTCTGGGACCAATCATAGAGAAATCCAAAACAAAAGAGGGACCAAAGGATAAATCCATTGAAAAGGCTTGAGGAATCAGCTAGGGGAAGGGTTAACCAAGATGAAGCAAGTAGGAAGAGAGGAAGAGGGGTGATCTAGGAGGATCTCGAGACACCAAGGGGATAGATAAAGGTTCGAAATTCAAAATGGCAGAAAGGAGAATTTGATGGCATCAGCTAAGAGGGCTTGTCTTCCTAATTGCGATGGTGCGAACGGGGTGTCAATTCGAGCTCGTATGCAAAAGATAGAGCCCTTCAAAGATTGGTATGGCAGAGGAAAAATGGGGCCCACAATGCGCCACATGGCATCCCGGCCAGCACGTGGGACCCACATGGCAGCTTGACATTTGGCATCCCATCATTGGCCTCCTAAACCTGCACAAGCAATCATTTTGGGTTAGTTGACCATATAACGAAGAAATTGTTTTAATATAGTTATTAAAATAACTATATAAACAATAAACCATAAGCCCCAAAACAAACTATATATTAACTAAAGTAAAAAGGTTAATATATATACAAAAAACCAAACTATATAACAGAATTATATTAAAATAGTTAATACAAAAACTATTTTAAAAGGGTTGTTGAAAATGCAACAAGATGATGGAGCTTAGTGAAAATAAGTCGCCTTCACTAAGTGGGCCCGCAGGCTATTTTTGGCACAAAGTCTATTTTTAGACATATGGATCATGGTATAT